>JADBJO010034824.1:0-2500 GCA_016801955.1 Conus betulinus
TTTCCCCTCCCTCTTCCTCCACTTTCCCTCTGCCCGTCTGTCTCTTCCACCTTCCATAGCCCACCCACCTCATTCCGTCCCCTTTCTCTGTCTCTGTCTGTCCCAGCCCTCCGAAGACGCAGGTCAACGCACCATCATCAGCTGACCAAAGAATTCCTGGAGCCGTGCGCTTCACCCGCGGGAGTTGATAATCAAGTCAGTTGAACAGATGGCTGCAGACCTTTTTTTGTCTTCGTTAGTGGTGGCATGAGACATTATCGTTGTGGGCCTACATGTCTGCCATGTCTGATAGCTGAGGCGGGCTGTGGGTCTGTCTCTCTGTCTTGATTAATGAACATTGTCCTAATGTACATGGCTGGATTGGTGTGCATTTGTTGTCTTCCTGTTTTTCTTCCCTCCTTTTTTTCTGATTGGTGATTCTAGGTGCTTTTTGCTGCCCCCCCCCCCCCCCCCCGAATTGTATCCCTTGTATTTACACTTTCCCATCCGGAGCTGAATCCAACTGTAAACTGGGATCTCTATGCAGCTTACAGAAGTCGTATCCTTGATATAAAAAGATTACTTTAGGATTCTACCATTCGAAAAAGGTAACTCTCTCTCTCATGCGTGTGTGTGTGTGTGTGTGTGTGTGTGTGTGTGTGTGTGTGTGTGTGTGTGTGTGTGTGTGTGCACGTGCGTGTGTGAGGTTGGAAGATCAGGAGATGGCTAAAAAGCATCCAAAAACTAGTCTTCGCTATGCATGGTCAGTGGTCTGCTTCCATGGTCAGGTTCCATGTCATTTGATAATCTCGCCCCCTCCCTTATCCTCCACTCCCCCTCTGCCTGTCTGTCTCTTCCACCCCCACAGCTCTCGCCCATAACCTCCGCCCCCCCCCCCCCCCCCCCTCCTCCTCTGCCTCTGTCTGTCCCAGCCCTCCC
The DNA here is from genome assembly GCA_016801955.1 of Conus betulinus. Lineage (NCBI taxonomy): Eukaryota > Metazoa > Mollusca > Gastropoda > Neogastropoda > Conidae > Conus > Conus betulinus. The sequence goes on from JADBJO010034824.1 coordinate 919, forward strand.
ATGACGCAGGTCAACGCACCATCATCAGCTGACCAAAGAATTCCTGGAGCCGTGCACTTCACCCGCGGGAGTTGATCATCACGTCAGCAATAACAGACAGCTGCAGACCTTTTTGTCGTGGGTGGTGGTGGCATGAGACATTATCGTTGTGGGCCTACATGTCTGCCATGCCTGATAGCTGAGGTAGGGTGGTAGGCTGTTTGTTTGAGTTGATTAGAGAATATTGTCCTAATGTACATGGCTGGATTTCTTCTGCCCTGTTGTTGTTGTTGATTCCATGTGCTTTTCTGTGTTCTCTTTCCTCTCAGTCATATCAATAAATAAAAAAAAAAAACTTTATATTTACCCTTTCCCATGAGGAAATGAATCATCACTGTGAACTGGGATCACTGAGTAGCTTAATTTGAGAAAAAAGTCGCATAAAGAGGTTACATTAGGATTCTACCATTCGAAAAAGATAACTCCCTCTCTCTGTGTGTCTCTGTCTCTTATTCTCTCTTCTCTCTCTCTCTCTCTCTCTCTCCCTCTCTCTCTCTCTCTCTTTCTCTGTGTGTGTTGTGTGTGTGTGTGTGTGTGTGTGTGTGTGTGTGTGTGTATAGGGCTGGAAGATCAGAAAGCTGTCGAAGAGCATCCAACCTATTCTTCCCATGCATGGTCAGTGGTCTGCTTACATGGTCAGATTTCACGTGATTTTATAATCTCGCCTTCTCTCCCCATCCTCTCCCTCATCCTCCACCCCCCCCCCCCCCCCCCCCCTGCCTGTCTGTCTCTTCCCCCCCACAGCTCTCGCCTCTAACCTCTCCCTCCTTTCTCTGTCCCTGTCTGTGCCAGCCCTCCCATGACGTGGGTCAACGCACCATCATCAGCTGACCAAAGAATTCCTGGAGCCGTGCACTTCACCCGCGGGGCTTGATCATCAAGTCGGCATGAACGGATAGCTGCAGACCTTTTTGTCGTGGGTAGTGGTGGCATGAGACGTTATCGTTGTGGGCCTACATGTCTGCCATTTCTGATAGCTGAAGCAGGCTGGGGGTCTGTCTGTCTTGATTAGTGAAAAGTGTCCTGATGTGCATGGCTGGATTTGTCTGCGTTTGTTTTTCTCCTTTTTTCTTCTACCCTTCATGTTTTCGTTTTTATGTTGCTTCTGCGTGCTTTGAGTGTTCTTCTTTCTTTTTTTTTTTCTCTCAGACCTGTCTGTTATATTTACACTTTCCTGAGAGAAACTGAATTTTCTAATTGCCGATTGCAAACTGGGATCCCTAGGAAGTTCAATGATTTTGTTGGTCTTGAGATAAGGACATTACACGGAAAACAAAACCACCCATTGGCTTCTGTAGGCTTCTGCTTTTTGAAAGACTCTCTCTCTCTCTCTCTCTCTCTCTCTCTCTGCACATATCTCACAATCTTCCTGACGATGCACACTGAGTCAGAACAAGACAAAAATCTGTCCTGTGCCCATCGCCCAGCCATCTACTGAAACCAAGACTCCTGCCAGAGAGAGAGAGAGAGAGAGAGAGAGAGAGAGAGTCAAACGCCGTAAGTGCTGGGTTGGGTGCGTTTTGTTAGATCTGCATGAACAGTG
>JADBJO010034824.1:7500-12986 GCA_016801955.1 Conus betulinus
AATTTCCCAAGTCCACGTAGTTTATGATATTTTGAAACGCCTTGATTTCACTACAAGTTTTCAGAAGTCTAACATCGTAGTATTTCAAAATGATGGTATCTCTCTTTTGTTGAAAAAATGACCTTTTTTGTGATACGGAATTCAAAGGCATGAAAATGTGTGAGTAGCTGGGCGTTTTTTTTCGTTTTTTTGTTTGTTTACTTTTTCCAACCTTCTCTGTTTTCCTGTTCTTACACCTGCAAACTAAGTAAAAAAAATGTTTATCTGCTGTAATAAAGTTATTGTAGTCTATTCGGGAAGGTCCCTCAATCTCCTTTTCATATCACCATCACCATATCAAATTTACTTCTCTTTGTACGATACTGAAGTAGTTGGATCTCGTAGGTGATCAATATCATAATGATTGAAAAAAAAAAAAACCTGACATCAGTGAAAAATAAATACTGGGTATCGGTCCAAGGCAACCAGTTCGTGATATTTACAGACAGACGGGGAGGGTATTCTCTTTAAAGTCGTTACACATTAACGATACTTAGAGGTTAAGGTTCAAATTATGAATACATATATTGACAGATATCCACAAAAACGCACAGAACACTATATTCAGCGTAAATGAAATTATAAATCATGGTAATGTGATGCTCAAAATACTTTCTATCAGTCAGTTTTGGAACAGTTTGGGAATTTCAAGGTGTGGGTGATGTGAGACAGGGGTTTTTTTTTTTTTCTTTTTTTTTTTTTTTTTTTTTGCAATTCGAGCAAACAATGCTGGATTATTCAAAAAGAGGCTGATTTGCCTTGTAAACAAACAGCAGGCAACACATTTGTTGCAACAAAGAAAGCATTATAATACATAAAACGTCGCTTATGAATTAAATTGTAGTTTATCTTGTATAATATTCACTTTCTTGTATAGAATATAGACCTGCAAAATAAATCACTATGTACTCTCTCTCTCTCTCTCTCTCTCTCTCTCTGTTCCATGCACACACTTACGCTGGCTGATCGAAATAAACTGACAAATGTGTGTTCCATGCTCTCACATAGGGAAACCGGAGAAGCAGGCCTTCTAAGCAGGAAAAAGCGATTTCCGCTGACACTTCACAGTATGACGTGACTCTCCGTGGCATCGGAAAGCTTTTTAAACTCTTTATGTGGACACGACGGGTCCATATCCTGTCTGACCGCCAAGGCTGGTGTGCAACTCTTGTCACAAAGAGCACTTTGGTTTGCAATTGTTTCTCTCTCTCTCTCTCTCTGCTCTCTCTCTCGTCTCTGTCTCTTTCTCACTCTCTCTCTCTCTGTGTCTCTGTCTCTGTCTCTCTCCCTCCATCCCTCCCTCCCTCGTTGGCTCTCAGCCTCAGCCCTCAAATTTCGAGAAACAGACTCTTACCAATGTACAGCAGATGACTGTCGGCGGTATGAGGAACTAGTGTTATAGACACACATGTCCGCCATTTCTGATAGACTGAACAGATGAATGTTCTGTCTGTTTAAGCGATTATTTTCGAAGCGAATAGTAACAGACGTCTGTGTTGCCATTTCATTCTTGTTTTCTCTTTTTTTTTTTTTGTTTTTGTTTGTGTGTTTGTTTTGGACAGTTATATCAGTTATATGTATGCTTGTTTGAAAAGCGGATGTTTTATATTGCCATTTTAACTGTGTTCATGGCAACGTGCATATGATAATCATGGCCTTAAGACGAAACTAAATGAAAACTACGCAAGACTCCCCCGTTTCCTCGGAATATTATTAGTTTAAATAATCCTAAAACTTTCACCGTCTGTCTGTCCAGCTGCCTCTGTCTATCCATCTGTCTGTCTGTCTGTCTCTGCCCTGCCTGCTCATTTTTGTTCTGTCTGTCTCACAGAATCAACCTACTGACCCAAATTAATAAACAAGTGTCTGTCCCCGTGCCCACCACTCCGTCCACCCATTTGAGCAAAGATTTCAGAGAGAGAGAGAGAGAGAGAGAGAGAGAGAGAGAGAGAGAGAGAGAGAGAGAGAGATTTCCATTGACACTTTACTTCATGGTTTATCCTACTGTGGTATAAAAAAAAGCTACTCAGTTCTCAGTACTAAGATGAGAAGACGTCTCTCTCTTCTTCTGTGTCTCTGAGGGTCTTAACACCAAGAACTCCTCTTCTATATACTGTGTAATCACCTTTACCATGGTGGTCACATCTTCACTTGAGTCTGCTGGCTGGCTGTTTGGTTTGTCCTGATACAAGACCACGCAAAAACTACTAAAACCTTGTTAAACCAAACTATGTCAAAAGGTGGAAGTGGCCCTCGGACGAGCCCATTCAATTTGTAAGCTGACGGGAATCTAAACCAACAGAGCATCCTGGATGGTTGTTGATGACATGCTTTTTAACCTACTTTACAGGAGAGAAGCAAAGTCATTTAAAAAAAAATAGCGATACATGCAAGTCGACGTTATATTTGCACCAGCTGTGCCGTCAAGTGTGCAACTTACACAATTCTGGCAACCTGAATATGCAAGCTGTTGTTCTCAGAGGACTGTACGACTTCGGTAGAAGCCTGAGCTTTGCCGGGTACCCATTTTGTTTGCTTTTGTGTTAGTCTCCTTACCCATCCCTCCCTTTCTTTCTCTCGCTCCATCTATCTACCTCACCCCTTCTTTCCCTTACACCCTCCATGCCCTCTTCTTCACACACACTCTCTCTGTCTGTCTGTCTGTCTGTCTCTCTCCTCTCTCTCTCTCTCCTCTCTCTCTCTCTCTCTCTCTTCTCTCTCTCTCTCTCTCTCTCTCTCTCTCTCTCCGTCGCATCCAACAATAATATAGGTAAATGGACTCTTATCAACTGACCACACCCCGGCAGCCGAACACATCATCCCCAGGGAGTTGACAATCAAGTCGGAGAGGATGCGCGCGCAGCAGACATTACCGTTGCATGATGTTATTATTGGTGCCATGAGAAATTATTGTTGCATGCACGCGCGTGTCTGCCATTCCTGATAGACCAAACCAGCTGCCATGCTGTCCATCCTGATCAGCAGAAATTGTCTGAATGACCATCGCGAGATTTCTCAGTGTTGTTCGTTTTTTTTTTTTTTTTTGCCCCACTTGTACATTGCTCGTTTTTTGTTTTGTTTATTTATTCTGTTTCTTGTTTCCTTGTTCCTTTTGTATACGTTCTTCCTTGAGAGGAGATAGATTCTCACATCGTCAGCTTGAAAATGCGGTTACAGAAACTTCCAAGATAGTATCACGTAAGATCAGAAACAACAACAACAACAATGAAAAACAACAACAAAACAAAACAAAAACAAAAGCAAAACTAAAAAGACAAACAAAACAAAACAAAACAAAACAAAACAAAACAAACAAAAAAGACAGGCACAAAATTTCTACGGATGCCTGCTGCTGAACAAATGAAACCATTTAGAAAGATCTCTCTCTCTCTCTCTCTCTCTCTCCTCCTCTCTCTCTCTCTCTCTCTCTCTCTCTCCTCTCTCTCTCTCTCTCTCTCTCTCGTATTAAGGAACGTTCAATCAGAAAGTTTTTGATATAGATATTCCATATGGATAGAGTAATAGTGTCCTAAACGTTGATGGCTGCTATTCACACACACACACACACACACACACACACACACACACACACACACACACACACACACACACACACACACAAGTTGGGTTTTTCGTTTTCCCACATTCCGGTGAGCACACCCTCGCCTTCCTGAGGGGACTTTATTGGTCACAAGCTCACACAGGTACTACAAATTAATGACTGTGACAATCACTGAACCAGACAAGAAGGAAGACGTAGGAACAGCGAAAAGCAAGGAATACAATCTAAAATACCAATATTTTGTTATGTGTAGAAGAGTGATTAAGCAAGGTGATATCAAAGTTCAGTTTTGTTTTCTTTTTGTTCATAAATGGATTGGGTTTTGAAGATTATTAAAAAAAAAAAAAGAAAAAAGATTGCACGGTATTACTTTGATCTGTAAGAACTTTTTTTTTTTTTTTTTTTTCCTGACGACATTCTATAATTGCCTACGATTGTAGCTGGTCTTCGAAGACATTTTGAACACAGCGTGTGTTCAGCGGCGACTACATTAAAAGGAAAAGTCAAGAAGAATAATTCAAATAATATTGCGTTGCTTAAAAGATGTACATTTGGTACATAATCAGAGATAGATCTATGGGGATGATCACATCATTGTAATCAACGCAGACAAGCATCTTGATTTTTACAGCAAGCAGAGCAAAGTGAGCAATCACAGTTATATCTCGTGAATTATATAAACTGAATAGTGGCGGAATTTTTTGCTTTTTTTTTTTTTTTTTATTTCCAACTTTCTTCCTTTCGGGTGCAGGCAGTCTTACAGTATGGAGCGAAAAAAAGAGAGCTTTTTATGAAAGGTGTTGCATTAAGGAGAACTCATTTGTATGCTATGAAATATTTTTTTTTTATTACAGCCAATCGAAACATGAAAAGCTTTAGTTTATGGTGAACTTAGAAAATACACAATTTTTGTTAATTCATATTTGAAAATGGTTAAGTACTAGTTGAAAATGACAAGAATGGCAGAAACTGATAATAACCTTCAAAGCTTATCAGAAGTTACGAAAGTTGGATTGCAGTAGTAAGAAGAGAGCGCGACCAATTTTCGTAAGAACTCAGATTTAAATCGGTATGCTTATGTTTGGGATAAGAAGGGCCTTAAAAGTAGCAGAATAAAAATAAATAATAAATTAAAAGTGACGGATTGCAGACGGCAGGACGGGCGTGGTCCTCTCTACAGCGGTGACACGTGCACACAAAAAAGACTTCTTTAAAACAATACTTATGATTGAGTTATATACTGAAATGAATATGAACACGTATGTTAAGTGTGCACTGGGCAAGTTTACATTTGGTGTCCCTGACATTGCTTGCTGAGGTGAAATGTTTGGAATGAGAATAAACTGACACGTTGCTTGTACAATCAGGCTAAGGAAGATGGAATGAATTTTTCTTTACTTTCCTGCCCCGTTCTCTATAACCTTAGAGTCAAACTCATAGAGTCGAGCAGTCATCTTATGTCAACAACAAGAAATGAAAATGTCCTCTTTGATCTTGATATATATATATATATATATATATATATATCTATATATATATATATTTTAATGACGCACAAAACTGGGCACAGACGGTATATTCATAATGCGTTTCATGGTGCGTGAGTACCTGCTTTTTTCTTCTTTTTTTTTTTTTTTTTTTTCGTGAGATTACTTCTCATTTTGTGTTTTGTGGATGTAACCTGATCAGTACAGGCTATGGCCTTAACCTGAATAATTAATTTGTCTCCGTTTTCCCACTTCTCTCTCTCTCTCTCTCTCCATCCTCTCTCTCTCTCTCTCTCTCTCTCCGCTCTCTCTCTCTCTCGCTCTCTCTCTCTCTCCTGTGTATGTGCCTCACTTCACTCCCTCCACCATTACTGCTCCTACTTCGCACACTTCTTTTT
>JADBJO010034826.1:5000-12985 GCA_016801955.1 Conus betulinus
ATTGTCACTGGTTACGATCTGTGGGCTGGATTGATAACCATATGACGTGATCATAGCCCATCGAAAAAATGGTGCACTTGATTAAATTCTGTATTGATCTGCAAGTCTCCATAATCGTTCATAAGGTTCGATCCTCCAGGGGTGTACTGCAAGATAGTGTGGTCGTTTTTGTGCGTTCCTCACTGGGGGTTGTGTGTCATGTGTGTGTGTGTGTGTGTGTTGTCGCCTGTGTGTGGTGTGTGTGGTGTGTGGGTGTGTCAGACATGTGCATACTCCAAAGCATAGATACTGAAACATTTCACACTTGCCACATATGATTAATCTGCAGTACGACCGACGGCACAACAGATAGACAGACAGAGCAGAAGGGACAGCCACAGCCACGGGCACCGCGACCGACCTGACACGGCACCTGACAGAAACACACCCATGATAAGTACAGACACCCACGAAGCCGGTCTCATGAAAGTTACTTTATCATCTACTCCACTTCCCCCCAATAGCAGCCCTCACATCCCCGAAAGTCAAACGACGACCCATTGTCTCCAGCATGTGGGAGGAGGGGCTTTCCCACCTGAACGACAACCAACAGCGATCCGACAACTCTACGCCCCGTTTACGTAACCACACTTGCCGGATGTGTTTCTGTCCAAACTGGGTGCGGTCCAACACAGATAACTGGTAGGGGCGATCGGGGGCGCCCCCTGGGGTTGGGGGACCCCCTTGTGCAGGGGGATCGGGGGGTGGGGGGGGGGGGGGGCTGTTGGTTCCCAGGGGGGGTGGTGGGGGGGGGGCCCGAGTGGCGCCGGAAGGAGCTGCCAGGTCACACTCACAGACATAGAAACGTTTACAGAGCTCTGCTTGATATGAGGCCAACAAAAATAAAAAGAAGCTCTTCTCTGACAGTGTGATCTACAGTGCAGACTTGTACTATTTCAGCCACACAGTATTGTTCGTTGAGGTGTGTTAGACGTAGTCTTTTCCAACCTCCCTACCCCCTCCGTTCTTGGGCTTGTTTCCCCCCTTCCTTCTCTCCTTGTGCTGTCGTGTGGGTGTGTTGTGCGAGCCGTCGGACAAAACGCCAAAATTCATGTTAAAGAACAGGTGTGAAAAGGGACAGCCCCCCACCCGTCAAACCCTCCATGAGAGCAGACCGCCCCGATCGAGAGACCTTCGCCCTCCGATGAGCACGAGCCCGAGACCCGAGAGACGGACGACGGCCCCCCGCCTTCGATTCGATTATCCCCCGAAGGATCCCCTGCCCGATCGCCTTGGTCCCACTCGATTCTTCCTCCGAGATTTACCAGTGTGAGACGCCCCCCCGACCCGATTGAGATGTCAGAGGAGGCAGTTTGCTCTTATTCGCCTGAACTTTTGAATTCGTGAAAATGCATCCACAAGCTTCTTACCCCCGTATACCACCTCTATCCTATCCATCTGTTGGACTCTATACATCATAAGGTGGCCCAAACATTTATCGACGTCCCCCGCACCGCCCCCCTATCACACCCCCCTCCCGAGTAGCCCGTCTGAGATTCCGCAGGTGGAGCTCCCCTTAATGCCCGGACTCTTCCCCCGCTCCACCCCCCGTGCCCACCGCAGTTGACCGCTCGACCCCCGTTTCTCTTGAGAACTTTTATCTTTGTCATGTGAACACCATGGATTTCGATTCGCGGCTATTTCAATGCTAACTTATGCATCCCGGTTGTGCAATGAAATCCCGTACCCCGGCCCGCCTTTTGCACGCCCGCCACAACACCACATCACACACACCCACCCCCCCACATCGCCTTCTCCGGCGCCGCAGAGAGACTGGATCGTTACCCCCGAGCCCCCCCGACCCCTGCCCAGACGACCCCCGACCTCCCCGCATTTTGAGGCGTTCACCACGACCCCTTTCCCCCCCGCTCCCGACGACCGAGGATTGATTTCCGGTCCGATCGAGAACTGCTTCTGCCCCCCCACCCGTCTTTCCCTGGACCGCTGAGAGACGAGATAGTGACATATGTATGTGTACATGCGTGTGATATTGCTCGCCGCAGAGGCTCCATACGTGTAGATGCCCTGCAGCCCGTCATCTGGGAAAGAGGCAGAGGTGCCCGTCAGAGAGGAAAGATTCGATAGCCGGTGAATGGGGTGAGGGGATATGGGGAAGCCGGAATCATCCTCAATCCATAAACTCACGTTCTAGAGTCACTTCGGTCTTTATTGCGGATTCGGCTCCTGTTGACACCCATACTGACCATCAACCAAAGGCGACCCTCGTTCCAGACCTGCTGAGTTCGTACGTCTCTCCCTGGCTGTCTTAAACACCCCGCACCGGTCAAGTTACCACGATGCCTCACCCGCCCCTTCAGGTCCACCCCTCCACCCACCCCACAGGCTCCCCCCACCCCCCCGTCGCCGCCCTTGGCCGCACCATCTTCACCCCACAACACACGCAGCAATCTGCCTTTCATAGTAACCGGAGTAATGGTCACCCTGTATGCCGTCCTCACCACCGTCACGTCCCTGTGTAAGTCTTACCTTACCCCCCCTACATTCACATCACCACAAGAAACAGGCCTCGTTGTGACGCCCTCGCTTCCTGAATTATATATTTCATGTTACTTTACCATGTTCTTAATTTCATACAGTTGTTGGTGTGTATGCTACGCGTGTCAGATACATTTGCCGGTGTAAATAATTTCATACACCTTTATCGTTGTTTGCCTGAGTTAACTTTATACGTTGCCTTGTTGCTAGGCCTACATGTGCTGACACACGTACATGGGTACATCACCTGAACAAGCTGGAAACGTTGTGCTATTCTAGTTCCTACTGATATGTTCATCTATTTTGGCTTTAAAACAACTTATTGTTTAATTTATCTTTTTCTACTTTATTTATCTATCTAACTCATTCTTTTAAAATCTTATCTATATCATGATTTTTTGGTGTCGGTGTTGGGGGGTGGGGTGGGTGGGGGGGGGGGGGGGGGGGGGGGGGGGGGGGGGGGGGGGGGGGGGGGGGGGGGGGGGGGGGGGGGGGGGGGGGGGTGGGGGGGGGGGGGGGGGGGGGGGGGGGGTGGGGGGGGGGGGGGGGGGGGGGGGGGGGGGGGGGGGGGGGGGGGGGGGGGGGGGGGGTGGGGGGCCCTTTTTTTTCTTTTGGGGGGGGGGGGGGGGGGGGGGGGGGGGGGGGGGGGGGGGGGGGGGGGGGAGGGGGGTGGGGGGGGGGGGGGGGGGGGGGGGGGGGGGGGGGGGGGGGGGGGGGGGGTGGGGGTGGGGGGGGGGGGGGGGGGGGGGGGGGGGGGGGGGGGGGGGGGGGGGGGGGTGGTGGGGGGAGGGGGGGGGGGGGGGGGGGGGGGGGGGGGGGGGGGGGGGGGGGGGGGGGGGGGGGGGGGGGGGGGGAGGGGGGGGGGGGGGGGGGGGGGGGGGGGGCGGGGGGTGGGGGTGGGGGGGGGGGGGGGGGGGGGGGTGGGGGGGGGGGGGGGGGGGGGGGGGGGGGGGGGGGGGGGGGGGGGGGGGGGGGGGGGGGGGGGGGTGGTGGGGGGGGTGGGGGGGGGTGGGGGGGGGGGAGGGGGGGGGTGGGGGGGGGGGGGGGGGGGGGGGGGGGGGGGGGGGGGGGGGGGGGTGGGTGGGGGGAGGGGGGGGGGGGGGGGGGGGGGGGGGGGGGGGGGGGGGGGGGGGGAGGGGTTATCGTTTGCTGCCTGTGCAATCGTGGGCATCTCAGACCAGCATTCAGTTCGTCCAGCATCATTTGTTTTGGAGTTAGGGCGTGTAATCATTTCATCCTAGGAGCCGAGTTACCCTACTTGCCCATTATCTCTGCCGTATGACCCACATCACTAGAGACAGTATTTACCAATCGTACACCACAGTAGTGATTTTCCTGGTGCTTCCAATCCCCCATTTCGGCCCAGTAGCCGTAAGATGTGTATTAGCGTGTATGGACTTTACGCACGCTCTGACATAACACCTTGCCAAAAAACAATAAAGAACAAAAAAAAAAAGAAAAAAGGAAAACGATTAGTTCGGTCCCCTTATTACCTACCACTTCCGCCTGTCTATGGAGCTCCACGATACATCAACCACCTTCAACAACGGATTTACCAGTTTGCCTGAAGCCCCCCCCCCCCCCACCCCCCCCATCCCCACCCTCCCCTCTCTTTTCCCCCCTGGTATTGTGTCCTCTTTCTCTTTACTAGCAATCGATTTATCGATCATGACTTTTGGCGAAGCACTCTCAGACATACCCTCGATTCCCGACTCTTTGACCGTCAGGCCGTACTATTCTCAAGTCGGAGGGACATTCGAACACCTAGTGTGATCCCCTCCCTCACCTCTCGATCCTCCTTACCTCATCTCCCCTCTTTTCCCCTCCTCCTACCTCTCTCCTCTATGTCTCTACCCGCATTCTCTTTCTCCCCTGTCCTTGTCCACAGCACCATGCTGAAGTCTGTGACACGGTCCAGATTTGGTGCCAGAGCCGTCCGGGTTTGTCGGGTGAGTATTCATAGTGCGTCCCGTTCGTTTTCACGATGCTGGACTTCAAGACTTGTGGAAAGAGGAGCATGGTATTGGGTTTTTATAGGTTCCGGGGACAAGGATGAGTAGTGGGTCAGTGTCCGTTGTGTAGGTCCTGCTGTGGGCACCTAAGCGGGGTTGGCATAGGGACTGGGTGCTGGGTTGGGGGTCTAAGGAAAGGCGTGTCGAGGGGAGGGTACGGAGGGTTTACTTGGGACCCAATTTCGAAGTTGTTTTTGTGGTGTGTGGGCATGCGAATGGTCCAGTTAGCTCTCTCTCTCCTCTCTCCTCTCTGATTCTGGGGTGGTCGTGTGTTGTGTGTCCTCGCTGTTGTGCTGTTCGTGGGGTCCCCCCACCCCCTTTGTGTGCGGTTGCTGATGTGCTGTGTTCAAACTCGCATGCACGGGATGTGCAAGCAAGCAACGCGTCCGCTGCCGCGTGTTTGTATATGTCTAATCGACCATCCCTACAAAACATTCATGACACCCAGACTTAACGGTAATCCACCATCCACCCATGTTGACACTAGTACAGACCTATTGTGGGGTGGGTCCCCGCACCGAAATCCCAATCTTGCTTCTTTGCAGCATATGGGCCTTTGTTACAATCTCCATTTCGCACCTAAAAGACTGCGACAGAAAGAATGCCATCGCAGCAGCAGCAGACAGCAGCAAGTAAGCAGCACATCAGTGCACATATTCTTAAGACCATCACGCACGCTACCCCAGCAATCTAGACAGGATCGTGACCTGGTTCTGTTTGACAATTACGGCCACTGGCGTTTACTGTCGCTGCTCTCCTGCCCTTGCTGCATGCCAGACGATGATCGAGATGACGACAAACACTGCTGGTTCGAGGGGTAAGACTGATGATGAAGCAAAAACACGTTGGCAAGCGAGGCAGATCTGTCCTGGAGGGCTTGGGTGTGGTGTGAAGACGGCTGGTGTGCCTGTGGTTAAGTGGTGAGTGGGGCCTCGTGGGCATGTAACAGCACGGACCACTTGATACAGACTTATTCCATCGGTGCCACGTTCCTCTCTCTCTGCTCTCGGCTCTCTCTCTCTTTCTCTCTCTCTCTCTCTTCTCATCTCATCATCTCCTCTCTCTCCTCTCCTCGCTCACCCGTCATCTCTCTCTCTCTCTCTGCACAGAAGCAAACTTTACTGACCATGGACCCCAGTCCCCAGGACATCTGTGTGTGTGTGCTGTGTGGGGGGGGTCTCACGCCGCTGCAGGACCGGGGACTATGGCCGAATGCCTTTGTATAGTCCGATAAATTGGTGATGGTTGAAGATCTGTGGTACAACTGCAGAAGACCACCCAGTTCATCCCGAGTATAGGGTGTAAATATGATAGTGTTTCACGAGGAAGAAAGTAGTGTGATAGCAACAGTAGCGCAGCAGCCTGTCCCAGTAGTAGTAATAGTCAGTAAGTAGGTCAACAGCCCACAACACAGAGAACAGCAGCAGCAGCACACAACCACAGATAGAATGCGAGTCAGTAAGTAGTTAGTAGCAGCAGCCGCAGCAAACCGACAGCCAGCAGCAGCCAGCAGCAAGCAGCCAGCAGTAGTAGTATGTAGTAGGTAGCGTAAGCCAGCAGCATTAGCAGAAGTTGAATTCCCTGAGTATTAGTAGTAGTATTTAGCAGCAGCAGTAGCAGCCAGTCTGAAAAGTGTGTGGTCGGTGGCGTTTGGGTGGCTTGGCTATTTGTCGAAGTAGTAAAAACATCAGCTGCGGTAGACAACAATGCGCAACAAAGTAGTAGTAGTAGTAGTATTATTTAAGTAGTAGGAGTAGTAGTAGAAAACTATGCAGTAGCAGGAGGAGGAGATAAAGAAGGAGGGAGAGGAGGAGAAGGCAGGAGTACCCTAAAAATATAGCATTATCATATACACAGCAGGCTGTTCATCAGTATACAGCTGTTTATCACTTACACATCCAGCAGGCTGTTCGATGTATACAGCTGTAACTATCAACTACACTGTAGACTGTTTGATGTACACAGTAGCCCATCATTATACACATGTGGGCTGTTTATGTATACATCGCAGCATTATCAAAATACCAGAGGGCTGTTTGATGTATAGAAAGTTGTAATAATATCAATACACAGTTGGCTGTTTGGTGTATATGAAGCTTGTATTATCAATGCACAGTAGGCTGTTTATTGTCTACAGCAGCACATTATGAATGCACAGTGGGCTGTTGATGTATAGAAGTCTGTATTATCAATACCAAACATAGTGGGCTGTTCATGTATCAAACAACAGCATCATCAATACACAGTGGGCTGTTTATTGTATACACCTAACATTATCATCACACAGTGGGACTGCTCATGTGTACCAGCAGCCTGATCCCTACACAGTAGGTTATTGATGTAAACACCAGCATAATAATATACAGCCGGCCTGCTTATCTATACCAATATGCTTTAATCAATACACAATGGGCTAATTAGTATGCAGTAGTTTTTATTAATACACATGAGGCTGTTGAAGTATACAGCAGCATTGTTACTGACCTAAATGGATGTTATCCGACCCTCGACTCAGCTGTGGTTATATAGCAGATTCTCAATAAACAAGTAGCGTGTTACTGATCCCTAAAGGACAAGCTAGGTGATTGGTTTCAATCTCAGTGAGATCATCTAAAAATCAGCGACTAGACCAGGACACAGACAAACACAGGGTGGCCTTCGTACCCCTCCCAAGTGGCTAACTACACAAGCCACCAGCACGAAAAGAAAATATGAAAAATCTGCTTTGTTCTTACCAATGTTCCGTCCTGACGAATGGTAGTGAGCCTACTAAAGATCTCGTCTCCTCTCGTATTCTCTTCTCTCTCTCTCTATCTATCTGTGGTGTCAATGTGTGCTGTGTGTGGTGTGTGTGTGGTGTGCTATGCTGTGGGCTTATGTGTGTGTGTGTGTGTGTGTTGTAGTGTGTGTGGGCGTGGTGTGGGTGTGTTGTTCGTTACTTCTGTGAAACGTTTTGCGCACTTTGAGTGATACTTATGACGTGAATGAAAGACAGAAGTAAGTTGCATTGGACCTATGACATACCTTATAGACTATTAAATGCAATCAAACAAACTATAGTTGTGTCAAGCATGAGTGTAGGGCTGTATGTGCATGTGTGCGTGTATGAGCTGTTATGTGTTCCACGAACTGAACCTATTTAAACCGATCAATCACTCTTAAATAATTAACAGTAGTGGACTTTAACTCAAAATGAACATATAGCAGGACCACACACTACAAAATCATTAACCCCCACCTTAAACAAAATGCAATAGCTCAAAAACGTATTCTAACTAAAAACCCCACATCGGTAACTATTGTATTAAGATTCAGCAGCAATTTATTTGCGATCCATAACAAGAACAGGATTCGAATAGATCCTTTGCACAGTTTTTTTTTTCAGAACCCCAGAAAGAGTATTGAGATCGCAACGATGTGGTAAGGAAAGTAGTCCAC
>JADBJO010034829.1:0-12983 GCA_016801955.1 Conus betulinus
TGGGCAGCCGTTCAGCTACAACACCCATGAATGAACAAGAAAACACCGCTAAGAGAGTTGACAACCTGGAAAGCGCCACGAAGAAAACGCTGATCCAATCAGCGCGCAAAGCTGCCCAGCGCGTACGTGAGGAGGTGTCGCGGTCAAATTCGTTGCCCGGTCAAATTCGTTGCTGGTATACCAACTTAGGCAAAAATGACGTTGCTGGTATACCAACTTAACCAAAAATGCGACACTGCTCTACATCAGACCAATGATAGTTCGCCCTCCGTAGGGCGTACAGTCTTTGATCAGACACACTGAGTGTGATCGATGAAATGAAAACATGATCATCGGTCTATGTAGTCGTGTGTCAAGCCTGGAAAATACGATACATGAACAGAAAAAGATGTTCGAAAATATGATTACATCTAGAGTTGTCATGACTGATGTGTCTAGATTAGCTGATGTTGGCACGCAACAACGACACTAACACACAAATTGCAAACTCTAAACGATGTTTACTAAAGGTACGCTGTTATCATTCACCATACATCTGGACATGCAACCGTTGGCCTTCTGCGCATTCTCTTTACGCATGCATTAGACTTTCACATAGAGTTATAGTTCTTGCTACTTTCAATATTAAACATAACATCCCTCCCCAATTTAGTTGCAAATTTAGTATTAATATTATTCGCAACAGATGTAGCATGCATTCTGTAATCAATCATAAAGTTAACGTGCAACATGCATAAATTTAGGAGTATAATAACCCACATTACTAAATGTTCACGTTGACGATTCACACCAAATGTCACTGTGAAACAGTTGGAGATTTCTTTGATTGAATTCAAGTCCATTTCGTAAGATTAAAATGAGTCTGAGTTTATAACTCAAGTCCAACTATATTAGCAATTATCTTACATACTATGTTACTAAAAGCTTAGATGATATTTGAAAATGAAACAAAAACACCTGAAATATTTTTTTTTTCCACACTGTTAACATCAAATTCAAAATTGAATTTAACTGAACGGAACATAAAACATGCTTGAAAGAAACAGTGTCAGTGCTCTTGTTGCTGTAAACAGGAATTTAAACAGCAGCATGCAAAATGTTTATTTCATGATGAAGTCCTTAAATTTCTTCGGCAACACCACAGTTCTTTGAGAAAATTCTTCTTGGAATTGTCTGATCTGGTTGTGCCTGAGCCGGTTCTGTGAATCTGCTTTGCTGTAGAGACACATCTATGGGTGATTCAGGCACTGGTGAAGATCTTGGAGTAGGCATCTCTTTTGACCTTGATGGTGAAACTGATGGTGTTTGAGTCACTGCTCTGGTTGAAAATCACACTGATGATATGCCTCAACTTCTTTCTTCCTCTTCTTCTTCAGAAGGAATGTCAATCTGCACTGGTTTGAAGAATGAAGAATTTCGTGTGACGAAATGATTGCCCTCGTCTTGCAACAATCATACTACCACGTTTCTTCACAACAGTGTAGGGATGGGGATCAAACAACGGGGTCAGTTTGTTTGTTTTTTCCGTTGCTTCACAAGGACATGGTCACCTGTCCTAATGCCAGACTCTCTTGTGTGTCGTCTTTGATCAGCATAATTTTTCATCTTCATTTTGCTGACAGCATCGTTGTGAGCTAGACGTGAGTGAGCTGGGATGGTAGGGGAATTGGGAACTGCAGGAATACTAATGTTCATCTTCCTTCCGGTCAGAGCTTCAAATGGGGACATGTTTGTTGCACCATGTGGCGTAGCTCTGTATTGACGAAGGAAATCAGGAAGTTCCATTCTCCAGTCTTTGCCTTCAGCTGTGGCAGCTCGAACATACTTGTTCAACGTTCTCATGAAACGCTCTGCTTCACCATTTGCTTCTGGCCATAATGGAGCAGTTTTCCTATGGTGAAAACCTGACTGTTTTGCGAAGTCCTGGAAATCTGAACTTTGGAATGGGGGACCATTGTCAGTCTTGACAACTTTGGGGAAAACCCTGACGTGCAAAATATATCATTCAGACGTGGAATGACGACTCTTGCTGATGTTGAAGGAATCACCTCAACTTCAGGGTATCTGCTATGTTCATCGATGGCAACTAGCACGTAGTGACCAGAGGGAAATGGGCCTGCAAAATCAACTGCGATTTCAGACCAGGGTTCAGAAGGAAGTGGTGTTGGACACAGAGGTTCACGCTGTGAGTGACCAGGGTATGAGGCTTGACACGGAATGCATTTCTTCACCGTCTCTTCCACTAATTTGTCTATCCTGGAAACCACACTTTCTCTCTGATGAGTTGTTTGGTCTTGACTATCCCCTGATGTGTATGATGAGCGATGTCAACAAACTTTCTGTTGCAAAAAAGGGGGAACCACAATTCGATGATCACGAAGAATGACATCATCATAGACAGACAGTTCATCCTTGAAACGGGCAAAACAAGAAAGGTCAGAATCTTTCCACCTATTTGTTTCAATTGCCATCTTCAGTTTCTGGAACTGGGAATCCTGTTGTGTGGCAGTTCGAATTTCTTCAAAAGTCATTGCTTTGGGAACTGCGTTCTTGCTGACGAACTTGATGTAAGCTTCGCCTGCATTGTCTCTCTCAGGTTGAGTGTGTGGGTGTCTACTGATGAAATCTGCTGGATTTCTGTCATTTTTTCCTGGACGATACTGAAGATCAAACTCGTATGGCATAAGACGAAGACGCCAACGTTCAATTCTTGCTGTAGCTGGCTTTCGGCTTTTCAAATCCCAAAAGTGGTTTATGGTCCGTTACAACAGTGAATGTTGAGCCGAAAAGATACAGATGGTAGTGCTCAACACCATACACTACAGCTAGCATCTCCCGGTCAGTCTGTGAATAGCGTTGTTCGACCTCTGTCAATGCACGACTGCATAACTGACAATCTTGCCTTCTTGAGTGAAGATCGCTCCGAGACCAACAGGACTAGCATCTACAATGATTTCTGTTGACTTGTTTGGATCGAAATATGCCATGACTTTTGCTCCTGTCAATGCTTCTTTCAGGTTGCTGAAAGCTTGCTGTTCAACTTCAGACCATTTCCAGGGGACATCTTGCTTTGTCAGTTGACGCAGAGGTTCAGTAAGTGTTGCGTACTTAGGAATGAAGCGGGGACACATACTGGGTCATACCCAAAAATGATCGTACTTCTGCAACATTCTTGGGTGAGTCAGTGCCAATGATGGATTTGATTTTTTTTAGGATCAGCTGAGATTCCTTTATCACTGAACACATGTCCAAAGAAAGTGAGTTTGTTGACAAAAACTTGCATTTTTCTTTGTTCAGTTTTGCTCCTTTTTCCTGAAGTCGCTTCAGAGTTCTTCTCAGGTTTTCATCATGCTCAGCTTGCGTCTTGCCATGCACTATGATATCATCAGACAAATTTCTAGCACCTGGAATGTCACTGAGAAGATCCGCAATGGTCTTCTGGAAAATTTCCGATGCAGCATTAACACCAAACAGAAGTCTTTTGTACCGGCGCAATCCTGCATGCGTTGAAAATGTGGTAATATAGCGACTTGATTCTTCCAGTTCAAGTTGATGATACGCGTTTGTCAAGTCTAGCTTGCTGAAAACTGTAGAAGAATTAAGATCAGCAATCAGATCATCCACAGTTGGCATTGGGTGCTTTTTCTCTCCCTATCGCCCTATTTGCTTCACGCATATCAATACACACTCTGACTCCTTTAGTCTTCTTGGGTACCACCACCACAGGACTAATCCACGGAGTAGGACCAGTGACTCTCTCGATCACATCTAACTTCTCTAAACGTTCTAGCTCCGCTTCTACATCTTTGCGTACATGAAAAGGGATACGCCTATGGCGTTGTGCTACAGGCTGGACTTAGTGTCAATGTGTAATCTGACTGTACCCCCATCTATCTTTCCCATTTCTCCATCAAAGAGTGAAGGGAACTGATCTGGAATGGATGTGGAGGCAGAAGACGAAAAATGCAAATGAACAATGTTCAGTGCTTGAGCAGTGTCTGCACTAAGAAGATTGTGAGACTGAGACTGAAGTCTGCTTGTGTTCACAACATAAAAACCTGTTTGCATGTTTGTCTTTGTATACAATGTTAGTGGTGAAAAAATCCACGCACAGGAAGAGGGTCTTTTGAGCCATAAGCATAAATCAGAGGAGATGGACTCTGCAACTTGGGTTTGACACTAAGTTTATCATAAAAATGTCCACTCAAAATGTTCACACTCGCTCCAGTGTCGATCAAAAAATTCACTTTTGCTTTCAGAATGCTTGCTGTGATTACTGGAGTTTTTGATGTATGTCTGTCACTGACATTGAACACAGATTCATCACTTGACTCTGAAGATCCATACTCTCGTCCATGCTCGCGCATAAAAGAGTTAATCTGCCTTACCTCTGGTTTGGAGATACAAACACGGGCGAAATGATTCATCTTATGACATCGTCTGCACTCCTTCCCCTTCGCTGGACAAGAAGCATGTGAAGATGGACCACCACAGTAATGACAAGAGTTAGTGTCACAATGTCTTGTGAAAAACCACCACGATGAGAACCAGGATGACGAGAAGATCCTCGGACTGTTGTGTTGTCTCGCCCACGCCCACGATGAATAGATCTGCCTCTGTTGACCTTGTGACCACGTTGTGAAAAGTTTTCACGGCCATGTGCACCAAAACCACTTGCACCGGAATCATTGCTGCTGTCTGTGCGTTTGAAATTGTCACCGCTAGATCTGCGGCTAGACACAGCATTTAGATCTACACTTTTTCCTTCCATCACTGAAGCTCTTGTTTCTGACAACTCGAGCGCTTTGGCCTCATCTAACACTTGCTTCAATGTGTAATTGTCTTTCAAGGCTTTTTCTTCTTATTCTGGAAGACGTACATCCTTGTAAAATCTGAGAAAGGATTTCTTTATCAGCATCATGGAATTCACAAGTACTTGCCAATGTGCGCAAACGTGTAAAACGAATCAATCGTTTTTCTCCAGAGTTCTGAGAAGCCTGCCGAAATTTGAAAATTTCGTAAGTAGTGTTTTTCTTTGGAGTGAAAAATTCAGTCAATGATTTTTTTTGCAACACTGAATTCATCTGGAACATTTCCATCTGGAGTTTGTCTGACTGCACCAAGTCCCTTTTGTTGGTCAGTAAAGCTATCAAATATATCATAAGCTTCTTCTCCAACATAATGTAAGAGCATGGCCTTCTTCTTTTGTCGTCTTTAATGTCAAGAGCACATAAAAGATTCTCGAATCTATCTAGCCCCTTTTTCCATCATGGGCCAGCTGACTGCTCGTCTGCAAATGACGGAAAACTCGGTAAACTTGCCATACCTTTGTATCCTCGTCGCCAGAAAATGATGTGCCTAAATTAGTAAAAGAATTGAGTAATGAATTATCTTTACCTTTATGTGTGTTATTTAATAAATCGATTGAAGATGCATCTGTTCCATCCGACTGGAAAACAGCTGATGTGACAGCTATATTTAAAAAAGGTTACTAGAACAGACCCAGGTAATTACAGACCAGTCAGCTTAACAAGTGTAACAGGTAAAGTCTTGGAGTCAGTTATTCGTGACGTTATAGTTGATTATATGGAGACAAACAACCTTTACGTCCAGTGTCAGCATGGGTTTCGACAACACCGATCATGTACTACTCAGTTATTGGAGGTCATGGAAGACTTGACTCAGATGATCGACAAAGGAAAATCCATTGATGTAATATATTTTGACTTTAGTAAGGCTTTTGATACAGTGCCACATGAAAGATTACTAATAAAATTAGGTTCTTATGGAATTTCAGGCCATGTATTAAGATCAGGATTTTTTTAAAGAATAGAACTCAGCGAGTTAAAGTTGAGGCTACCTATTCTAGCAAAACATTGGTGAAGAGTGGAATTCCGCAAGGTAGTATTCTTGGCCCTATATTATTCACATTTTTTATAAATGATTTACCTCAATCATTACACAGTTTCTGTAAGATTTTTGCTGATGATACAAAAATTTATAATACTTCAGATAATCATGAACTGTTACAAATGGATATTGATACTTTGGAAAGATGGTCAGAGACATGGACTTGTATATTTAATGCTTCAAAATGCAAAGTACTGCATATTGGCAAAAAGAATCCCGAGCATGACTATGTTATTAAAGGTGCTCAGACAGTTAATATAACCAAATGTGAAGAAGAAAAAGACTTGGGGGTCATTTTTGATAAAAATTTACTTTTTGATAATCATGTGTACAATGTTGTAAATAAGGCAAATAAAGTGATCGGAATCATACGGCGTTCTTTTGATTTTCTAAATAAAGATACTTTTCTTAAATTATACAAAGCCTTAGTCAGGCCGATCCTTGAGTATGGAAATATTGTTTGGTATCCATATTTGAAAGACAGTCTTCCGCAATAGAAAAAGTACAGAGGAGAGCTACTAAATTGATAAAGGAATTGAAAGACCTACCATATCAAGATAGATTGGAAAAGTTGAAATTACCATCTTTGAAAGCTCGACGATTACGGGGTGACCTGATTCAAGCCTACAAATTGTTTAATCATGTTGATGATATTGACCCTACTAATTTTTTTTTACTTTATCTAACTTCGACAAAACAAGAAACCCTACTGATAAAATTCACATTGAGTTTAGCCGTACTAACAGAAGAAAATTCACTTTTAGTAATCGAGTTGCACCTTATTGGAATCAACTTGCACCAAATATTAAACGTGCCCCTAATTTAAATGCTTTCAAAAATCTTATAGACAAAGGAAACATGTTAATAGATGTATTATTTGACTACGATGTCTAAATATCTTGAGCATGCTTATGACCTTGATGTTAACTTTATTTTTCATAGAATGATGGGACAAATTATAAGTCGTGAGGCTTAATGAATCTGTTAAGATTTTGTCCCTATTTTGAACCTGAACCTGAACCTTTCACATGACGTAAAAGATCAGGAAAAAAGAAAAGTAGGCCTAGATCAAAACAGAAAGAAGAGAAACAAGATTTACCTGTAGTTGCCATGCTCCACGACGGTGATGGAAGGAGTGAATGGGAGAAGACTGGGCCGCTCGTATTGCTTTAAGACAAAGATTTTTGAAGCTTATAGGACTGAAGACCTTCCTCTGATGTTTCAGAAACTTCCATCCTCTGGCGAAAAGCCAGCTGACGCAGTGGTCATCCATTGCAGACTAAATGACATTCAGAGGAAGGATCCCAAACTTGTCAGCAAAATGTTCACAGAATGTGTCGGGGACTTCGCCACTATTCACCCTGAAGTTAAGGTAATTGTCAGCAAACTACCACCGGTCAAAGATTTCGAACTCAACACGAAACGAGAGCCCTTTAATGCCTTGACAACAACAGAGTTGTTCAATATGAAAAACGTATCATTTATCTCACACTGCACCCTGCATCCTAGCCACCAGACGCACAGAGATGGCATCCACCCAACACCTAGGGAGTCAAGTGTCCTTGCAGCAAACGTTGGACGGCGCGTCAGGGAGCTGCTCTGGGAGAAACCAAAGAAGACTGCCAGACTGCGGAAGCAGAGACCCCCAAAAAACTACCAAGACTTCAGAGGTCACCGGCCCTTCCCTGGAACCAGAGGTCCCTGGTGGAACATGTTTAATGTCCTTTGCCCAGAGTGGTTCTAAATCAACAACTTAGAGACCTTTATTGCAGTTTTTGAGGAAATTTCAATTATGACGGTATCATCAACCACCTCGGTACTACGAGCCGTTTCTGGAGCGACCCAACTACAACCGCGCCCGTTGGAGTAACAGATTTAGTGTCTTATATGACCAGTGAAACAGTGGTTCTAAATCAACAACTTAGAGACCTTTACTGCAGGTTTTGAGGAAATTTCAATTATGACGGTATCAACCACCTCGGTACTACGAGCCGTTTCTGGAGCGACCCAACTACAACCGCGCCCGTTGGAGTAACAGATTTAGTGTCTTATATGACCAGTGAAACAAGAACTTATAAATCTTAAGCATCCACTTCATCCTGGCTGTAATACCACCACTTGTGTAACAAGCAAAGTATACGTAGTGTACTACTCTACACATGATTTATTATCCATTTTGACACTGTTAACGTGAACAATTAGAGTTAGATCTAGATTTTGAGATTTTTATTTTAGTTGGTTTAAAGAAAGTTAAATTTCCATGTTAAATAACGTTTTTCTTTTAAGGTTTTTTTTCCAGTGGAACTGTCGAGCCATCTCAAGTAGTCTTGATCAGCTAACTCAGCACCTTGCCGAAGGAAAATATAATGTATTGGCTTTACAGTCTCTCAGTGTGAGGAGGAATAGTTTACCTAAACTCAGTGGCTACTATTTTCCACCCATTACTCAGCAAGGAGCCACAGAAGATAAAACCAACGTTGCTATTTAAATAAAAGAAAAAGAGAGAAATATTACCCATGTACTAGTCCTGTTCCACCAGACTTACTAGATGCCTATTCCTGTGCAGTCAGAGTCCGAATAAACACTGACACCACATTCACTGTAGTGTCGGTATACTTACCTCGAGGGCCTAATGAGATAAGTACCGAATGGCTTCGATCGCTACACCTAAATCAGATCAGAATAGCAAGTTCATGATAACTGGTGATTTTAATGCTCATTGGCATTCCGGGATATAGATTGTCAATTAATTACTAGCAGTCGTTTCGTTGAGAACATTGTTACATCTTTTAAACGACGGGAGAATAACACGTGTACCTGATAATCCCAATCACAAGCCCAGTGCAACAGATTTAACCTTAACATCTCCAGATCTAGCACCTGTATGTGACTGGCAGACCTTAAATGACACTCTGAACAGTGATCATATCCCCATTATCACCACTTTTAAATCTACAAGGCCTGAACCAAAAGACATGTCGCAAGAAAAAGTACCAAAATATAACTATAAATTAGCTAACTGGGACAGCTTCACAAACTTACTTAAATCGTTTAACGTCGACATGAATGAATTCAACTACCTAACTGTTGATGAATTGTAAATTTCAAAAAGCCATGCTATCTGCTGCAAATCAGTCAATACCCAGAATAAAACTAATCAAGCCAAACTTAAATAAATACACGGGGAATGTCCGGTGGAACGAAAGTTGCGAACAAGCTAAAAAGGAGAAAAACGTAAAACTAAGAGCGTACTTACGAAGTAAAGGAGAAGAACGTAATTCAAAACTGCTTGAGAGAAAAAAAGGCCAAAAATCATTTTGACAAAGTGACGGCACACACTAAACGACAATACTGGTCAAACTTTTGTAAAAATTAAGTGAATACTTTCAAAGATTATCAAAAGGTGTGGGCAAATCTAAGAATAATGAAAAACGGAGTATCTCTACCAACATGTCTGCAAGCTCCCTAACTCTGATTTCCCCTCCAACTCGGAGAAAGCTGAAGCATTCGCCAACATATTTTTCAAAAAATAGCAGCACAGACAGTCTAACAGCAGAAAGAAACAACACAGAGAGCACGAGGAAAGAAAAGCCATTTGCAACAACCCTGACCCTGTAATAGACCATTACCTGAATGTTCCTATAACATTGCAAGGAGTGGAAGAATGTCTCAGTAATCTAGGAAATAAAAAGACATCAGTAGGCTTAGATGGCATTTCAATGTGAAATGTTACATCATATCCTTCCGAATGTAAAACATTTCATATACCTTTTTAATAAAAAATGTTGGAATGAGGGAAATCTGCCTTCTGTATGGAAACAGTCTATAATTATTCCCATTCACAAACAGGGAAAACCTCGATCTGGTATAAACAGCTACCGACCAATCGCCCTAACGTCTCAAACTGATAGAAAAAATTGTTCTAAACAGGTTAACATACTTTTTTGTGACAAACACCAAGTTATCCCAATTAACCAAGCTGGTTTTCAAAAGGGAAGATCATCAATAGAACACTTAGTTAAACCAACGACTCAAGTTAAACAACAATTTGCGAGACGGAAAAAACATCCTCGCAACTTTCTTTAACATAATAAAACCATATGAACAAGTATGGCACAAACGGCTCATGTATAAAGTCAAAACCATTGGTATCAGTGGAACAATGTATAACTATATCATTTTTTTTTTTGAAAATAGAGTGATTCAAACAAGAATACAGCATACATATTCTAGCACTAGATCATTAGAAATGGGACTTGTGTGGTCTAGATTGATTTATGCCCAAGAAGTATTCTTTAGCGCCCCACAACACTTACTCAATAAATTACAAAGTATAGACTGCAAATCGTATAAACTGGCACTTGAGTTCCTGAGTTCCTATACAAACATGTAACATGGGAACATACCACGAAATGGGAGTTTTGCCTCTCAATGAGTTTCGAAAAGCGTCTGCATCTGAATTTGTTTTAAAGAACTCTTCACAAAATACTTTTGTGCTAAAGAAGTATGCTTAAATTCAGAAACAGATTTTGCAAAAAGAACTAGAAGCATAAAATCAACTTTATCCATTCAGACATACACTTCTACTCTATTGAAAGAATCAAATGTAAATCAAACTCAAATCACCTCGAGCCCCTTCTATGCACCCATTCCCAAATGGGAACAAATCAAAGCTAAATTTGATACAAATTACACTGTGCAAAGTAAAAACGATTCTCCAAACCTTCTTAAAAGTGATGTAAATTGCCATTTGGAAAATGTGTATAAAGATCACTTGAAAGCTTTTATGGATTTTTCATACTAGATGATCGTAACACTGGCGCAGCTTTTATCACACCAACCTTAAAAGTGGAGAAATTACATCATCTTGGGAAAAACTTGTCGATTTTTACCGCAGAACAAGTAGCAATTCTAATGTCTCTAAAGTGTATTCTAAATTCTTCCTCTAAAAATTGTCAGCTTCTACTTTGTAGTGATTCTAGATCAGCGCTTTCTGCTTTACAATCTCCAAATTCAAAGATTCGTAATGAGATAATAACGGAAAATAAATTACGTAATGCATCTTCTATCAATGAATCCAGTCAATTGTACTTTTTGTTGGGTGCCTCTCTCACTGCGGCATTTTATCCACTGAGAGAGCTGACCAAGCTGCTCGCAACATTGAAGGCACAACTTCATGCAGTATAGATTTGGATTTGTCAGAATGTTATGCACTGATAAATAAAGCATCAAAGGACAGATTTAAACATTTATTGAAAAACACGGATTGTCTATATTACAAAATGTGTGTTAAACCAAGCCCTGATATTAACCTTAAAACACAATTTAGAAAAACCCAAACTCCAGTTTCCAGAGACGTAGAAAGCTTAATTCATCGCATGCGATTAAATTCACCTCGAACTAAATACTGCAAAAAAAAAGTCTCATGTATGTGTGGGGAACCTCTCAGTGTAAGTCTTCTGTTATTTGACTGTGCAAGAACAAAAATAGTCGTGCAAAGGGAAGGTGCTGATGGATCGACTCCACTGAACTTGCCTTACATGTTGAATAACTATTTTTTTCATGTGTTTAATTTGTAAACATTTATTAAAAACCCCAGCTGGAATTTCCTTTGAATTATAACTTAATTTTTATCAGTTTTTCAACACATTTGAACGAACACATGCTCATCTTAATCAAATTCAATCATTAGTATGATGCCGCTTACAAATAAGATACATAAGACTGTATTATATACACTCTTTAACTCCTCAACTACACGCTTAATTGAAGTGTCCAAAACGAAAAATATGACCACGTCAACACTGGAAAATGTGCTCAAATGAAGACACCATTCAAAGGACTGCTTCCAACTTCATCAGATACACCTCTAGTGCAGAGACACTATTGAAGAACAGAAAACTAGTTCCATTGGACATGGTGAAATTACTGTATTTCTTTAAAAACTGTGGCACTCTAAAAATCATATCATAAACTTACCTATTCACACACACACACACACACACACACACACACACACACTCTCACACACACACACACACTCACACACACACACAACACTCTCTCACTCACACACACACACACACACCCCCCACCCACACACACACACACACAAATGATTGCACGCACTCATACTACTTTCATCATACACTCTATCACTACAAACCGTCTGAAATCACTTTATGTGGGAAGACTCTAACTCACTCAATAATAATCCCATTTTAAAGGAAATATGTCATCTTATTCATATATTAATGTACAAAGGAACGGAAGTCACATTCTGTTGGATTCCCTCACATTGTGGTATTTTCGGCAATGAACTTGTTGACAGAAAAGCAAAAAGAGGTGCTAGGAATGAAAACTCAGTGACGCCTTTATATTTGCATCTTACTTTACAAGAGGGATATAACATGTTAAAACAAACAATTTATAGTCGATTCAGGAAACAAAACAATCAACAAGGTCTAGCTATTAATGCAAATAACACTCAGCTGTTATGTTTTGAAAGCTTTATTAATAACCCTAATATTAAATAAGTAATTTGCATCAATACAGAAATTTTATTTCTATATACTATAGAATTAAACTTGATGCTTTAAAAACCAAGTACAGTAATAACGCAAAATGTATTTGTGGCGAGAAAAGATTAACTAGCATTCATGTCTTGTTTGGTTGTTTGCCCCTTCAACCATACTTCTCGTCATTATCAGGCATGTCTCTCTTTCGGATATTTTCCTTGACTTAGAGTTCGTTTTTTAAAGTTATCTTTTCTTTAATTTGTAGTCCAGTTAGACAGTTACCCTAATGTGAAAATGCTGAATTATTAATATTGTCTTATATTATGCACACAACATTTAAAATACGCATTCCAGCATGCAGCATGCATGCATAGGCCTCGCGCTCAAGCACGTATACACGCACGCGCGCATTCTCACGCACACACCACCACCACCACCACCACCACCACTACCAGCACCTCTACCACCGTCACCACCTCCTTCACGCACGTGTGCAATCGATATTTACTGCAAAAGGCTAGGCGTACATACAGATTACTTAGCGTTTTGAAAAAC
>JADBJO010034830.1:0-7500 GCA_016801955.1 Conus betulinus
TCCCTCTAGACCCCTCCCCCTCACGTCCTCTCTCTCTCTCGTCTCTCTCTTCTCTCTCTCTCTCTCTCTCCTCTCTCTTTTCGCTCTGCACTCTCTCGCTCTCTCTCTCTCCCTCTCTCTCACCCTCTCTTCGTCGCTCGCTTCCTCTCCGTCCCCCCTCTCTCGCTCCCTCCTCTCTCCCCTCTCTCTCTCACTCTCGCTCCTCTCTCTTGCGTCTCTCGCTCGCTCTCTCACTCTCTTCGCTCTCTCTCTCTCATCTCGTTCTCTCACCGTCTCTCTCAGCTCCTCTCGCTCTCTCTCTTCGCTCCATCTCTCTATCTCTCTCTCTCGTTGTCTCTCTCCCCGTCTCTCTCGCTCTCTACCTCTCTCTCTCTCTCTGTCAGCTCTCTCGCTCTCTCTCTCCCTCTCTCTCCTCTCGTCCTCTCACACACACACCACACACCACACACCACACTACACACAAACATACACACACATACCACACACATATCCACACTCCTACATTCACCCATCACACCACACCACACACACACACACACACACACACACACACAGATACAAACACACAACACACAATCACGGACACACGCACTGCAACCGCGCGCGCGGCGCGCTCCGCGCACTACACCACACACACACCACACACACACACCACACCCACACACCCACACACGCACACAACCACCGACCACCACCACCACCACCACCCACCACCTTTCTGTCTGCCTTCCTCCCGAACCAGCAACAAAAAACGTGGTAAGTTTCCGAGGCCAGGTCTGGGCCATAAAATACCAGAATAGCACACTGTAAGGCAGCAACTGTGCTCCGCGTGTCATTCAGTAGCGCGCGCGCGCACACACACACCACACACACACACACACACACACACACACACACACACACTTGTCTAATATCAGAATAGTGGATAGACGTTAGATGAAAGACACACACACACACACACACACACACACACACACACACCAACACCCACACACACTCTCTCCTCTCTCTCTCTCATCCTCTCTGGAGATCTCTCTCTTCCTCTCTCTCTCTCTCTCTCTGGTGCTATCAACATAACAATCTCTCTCTTTTTTTTCGCTCGACTGGCAAGATCCTTTACAAGCGACCGCGAAACTCCAGTGAGCAGAGATAAACATTCTCCCTCTACTTATGATATGAACCACTACCACCATTCAAAAAGGGGTGGGGGTGGGGGGTGGTGTGTGTGTGTGTGTGTGGTGTGTGTGTGGGTGGGGGGGGGGGGGGGGGTTCTGGAGAAAGGAAAGTGTACTGGATAGAGAATATGGAGAAGCTGACTGGTAGAGAATATGGAAGAAATGATGGAAAGAAGTATTGACTGGATAGAGAGGAAGAATATGATAAGAATCCTGAAGGCTTGACTGGATAGAGAATTAATGACTTGATAGAGAAGAAAGTTTGACTGGATAGAGAATATGGGAAGAAGTTGATGACTGGATAGAGAATATGGAAGAAGTTTGACTGGATAGAGAAATGAGGAAGAAGTCGTTTGAAGTGAAGCTGGAGAAAGATATTGAGAAATGGAAAGAAGGCTTGACTGGATAGAGAATGATGGGAAGCAGCTGATTTGTACCTGTGGGGGGGGGTGGGGGGTCCTTCCCTCTATAGAGAATATGGGCTAGGTGGGGGAAGAGGGTGGCGGTGATGGGGGTGGGGGGGGGGGAAGTGGGGTGGGAGGGGGGGGAGATGTGGGGGGGAACTCTCTCAGGGGGGGGGGCGGAAAAAATGTTTTATTCTAGTCTAGGCGGTTCCACAGCGACGTCTGAAGAGTGTGGTGGGGGGGGGGGGGGGGGGGGGGGAGGGCGGGGGGGGGGATCCAAAGACAACATTTGACACATTGACAATGAAGATTAGGGACACGTCAAAACACTGAGAGGACAAAGTGTCTAACGATCTGTGACGAAAGAGTATCAGTGCAGGCACATTTTTCAGCATTGGCGTTCATTGGTCTTTAACTAGAGTATACCAGCACATGTTTCAGAGTATTGCGTTCATGTTGGTCTTTAACTATACCAGCACGCGCTGTAAAGGGGTCGGGTGTATACATCAGCACAGAGTCTTCAGTATGCTGCTGTTACTATTTTGTCATCGCAACAGTGCCAACCATGATGAATACCACATGGGTTGGCGTGAAACTTTCGCGGAATGTACTTTTGTTTTCAGATCGTAGCGAGTCTAGGACAGCAAAACAATATGTAGGCTTCTTCAATTTCTGTGACATTTTTGCATAAAGGATATGTCAGAGAATGTTTTTGAAGCTTTATCAACCTATTAGGATGCAAATAAACATGCCTGTTAATCCGAACCTTAATTTGGTTTACATTTTATTTAAGATATCTGTCAATATCCATAACAAGATACTGTTCACAGCTCTTGTTTAACTGAAAAGTTCCATACAAAGAAAAATCCGGGTCACTGTCCCGTACAATGTGCACTCCAGTTCTGCCATAGGTCGTCTGTAGCGAGTCTTTGACGAAATTCATGCAAAAACATATTGACCTTTAACCCCTCGATTCAACCACCTCTATTTCCAATCCATTCTCAAATAATATTTCTCTAGCACCTGACACCTACGTATTTTTGCCAGGCGAGTCTTGCCACATACGCATATAGTAAGGTAGTCTGCTCACATCCATTCGGAAGATTTTTAGCCAATATGTATACCTTGAACAGACGAGTTTATATACATGTAGGATGACATCCTGTCTCTCCACACACTAAATTATTTTGTGTTCTAAAGCTGTACTCCTAAAGATTTCTACAATGCAAATAAATGATCTTTTCCGACATGTGCGACGGTGTCATAGAGTCCTCATATTTCAGCCATGTACATGGAGAAGGTAGATCCTGCGTATCAAAAAGTTTGTCAGAATACTTCTACAGAATTATCTTTAAGCGCGTATAACTAACACATAATACTCATCAAGGCACTCTTGGCACAATTAAGCCTAGTGGAGAAAATAGGCTAACTAGATACTTACAACACTTAATGATCAACAATTCCTCCCCGTCTGAAAACATCCTCTCTCTCGCTGTTAGGTAAGCCCCTTTTCTGAACTCAGCAACATTCTCTTTTTCCATATCATCCTGAAGCTGAAAGTATGGACGCTGCTCTGCTTAAATTATTCCATTGCGTTTGATGACCCGCTGCTGGCGTTTCAGATAATATCATCTGCTGATAACAAGATAACCAGTTGGATAAAGCAATATCATCTGCTGATAACAAGATGAACAATTCCATAAACACCAGGTGTTAACATCGCACCATGTCGTCCCTTCTTTGTTATTTCCAGGGCTAAGTGGTTAATGAACATGGAAAGAATAGGACGGGACTACACGCATCTCCCTGTTTTACTCAAGTGGAGAGAGAGAGAGACAGAGACAGAGACAGAGAGAGAGAAACAGGTACAGGGACAAAAAAAAAAAAAAAAAAAGAAAAATCACCACCACCAACAAAACAGAGACAGACATGGATAGAATTAGTGTCACGGACAAACAGAGACCCTAGAAGCACAAAACACAGAATATGATGTAAATGCTTGACACTGAGAGTGCGGGGGAAAAAAAGAACTGAAAAGGCCAGGTGTTATTGAACGCGTGCAAAAATGACAGACACACATGGTTAGAGAATGCCATGTTCACCACCCATCCCCAGGCGAAAGAACGCTTCACAAACCTGCACGAACAGCAAGAATGATTGATCGCGTGTGTAGTAAAAACAACAACAACAAAACAAAAACAAAAAACAACAATAAACAACAACAAAGCAAATCTTGAATACGCAGATAAACGGACAGACATAACTGTAAGACAAGCGCCGAAACAGATTCACTATTTATACCTAGAATGAGCAAGCACTTTGAAGTCAGATACACTATTTATAACCTAGAATGAGCGCTAGCAAGCACTTTGAAGTCAGATACACTATTTATGACCTGGAATGAGCAAGCACTTTTGAGTCAGATACACTATTTATTTATGACCTAGAATGAGCAAGCACTTTGAAGTCAGATACACTATTTATGACCTAGAATGAGCAAGCACTTTGAAGTCAGATACACTATTTATGACCTAGAATGAGCAAGCACTTTGAAGTCAGATACACTATCTATAACCTTGCATGAGCAAGCACTTTGAAGTCAGATACACTATTTTATAACCTAGAATGAGCAAGCACTTTGAAGTCAGATACACTATTTATAACATAGAATGAGCGCTAGCAAGCCGTTTGAAGTCAGATACACTATTTATAACCTAGAATGAGCAAGCACTTTGAAGTCAGATACACTATTATAACATAGAATGAGCGCTAGCAAGCCGTTTGAAGTCAGATACACTATTTACAACCTAGAATGAGCAAGCACTTTGAAGTCAGATACACTATTATAACCTAGAATGAGCAAGCACTTTAAAGTCAGATAACACCTTTGACTTTTTTCTGTTAATGGCAATGTCTCTGAAATATCCGAATGTAAAACGACAGTGCTAACGGCAAAGTTGTGTAGATTTACGCATGTTAAATGACAGAACGGATCTGTCAACTCGGTGTTTTGTGAAACAGGTTTTCAAACCAAAAAATGATGGGCAGGAAAAGGCAAACAGTGCATGTACTGTCTTTGACCTGGTGACATGTGAGTTGTGACGGTGGTCAGTGCTCCGTCAACCTTTAATCGAACCAGAAGACTGAACAGCGGTGTCTCACTAAACGACTACAGAATAGAAATAGAACAGTGATATCCCACCTAAGTAATGTCAGAAGATAGAACAGTGGCATCCCACTTGATGACGTCAGAAGATAGAACAGTGGCATCCCACTTGATGACGTCAGAAGATAGAACAGTAGCATCCCACTTGATGACGTCAGAAGATAGAACAGTGGCATCCCACTTGATGACGTCAGAAGATAGAACAGTAGCATCCCACTTGATGACGTCAGAAGATAGAACAGTGGCATCCCACTTGATGACGTCAGAAGATAGAACAGTGACATCCCACTTGATGACGTCAGAAGATAGAACAGTAGCATCCCACTTGATGACGTCAGAAGATAGAACAGTAGCATCCCACTTGATGACGTGGGAAGATAGAACAGTGACATCCCACTTGATGACGTCAGAAGATAGAACAGTAGCATCCCACTTGATGACGTGGGAAGAAGGATAGAACAGTGACATCCCCACTTGATGACGTCAGAAGATAGAACAGTGACATCCCACTTGTAAGAAAAAAAATCTTTATTTTGTACACATTTTAGGTTTTTCTAAACTTTCTAAACTTGACCTCTACTCCGATCTTCGGAGGGGGGTGGGGGTGGGGGGGGGGGTTAGTTTTGGGGAGGGAGGGGGTAGGGAGAAGAAACAGAGATAATTTCATGGCACCCGAATAGGGAACTTGAGCAGTGTTTGTTTTTTTTTTTCCCTTTTTTTTTTGTTTTATTTTTTGTTTGTTTGTGTGTCAGCCTGGCTTTGGTGCGCAGTAGAGGATGACCTTGACTCACGCCGTGTGGAGCATCTCTGCTCTTTCCTACTTCCCCGGGGAAGTCCACTCAGCCATCCTGGGCGGGCTGGCGTTGTCTGGTGATTCGCTATCTCCTCTTGACCTCCTTTCCAGGCTGTGGTCCCTGTGGTTATCGTGTG
Source organism: Conus betulinus (assembly GCA_016801955.1). Taxonomy (NCBI): domain Eukaryota; kingdom Metazoa; phylum Mollusca; class Gastropoda; order Neogastropoda; family Conidae; genus Conus; species Conus betulinus. The sequence goes on from JADBJO010034830.1 coordinate 5,676, forward strand.
TACCGCGAACAGCTGAAGAGAGTCCCCAGGTTCAAAACCTTTACAGGGGTGAAGTGTTTTTGTCCTTCACTTTCAAGGGATGCCCGATTTGTGCTACCCGACCCCACTTTCTGCCAGAACTCTACTTGTTGTTCGTCCGTCAAGTCGACCTGGACCACATCAGTCATCTAGTGGTTGTGCTACCTAAACCGCTTTCTGCTGTAACCTACTTGTTGTTCGTCCGTCAAGTTGACACGGACCACGTCAGTCATCTAGTGGTCGAAGGGGTGGGGGGAGAGGGGAGGGGAGGGGTGTGTGTGAAATGATTTGTGACACGCAGGTAGCTGATCAAGCCTATGCGTGCACAGAATGTGCGGTGGCAGCTTGGACAGGCAACGTGGGAGACCCTGCTCTTAGGAAACCTACGAACACTCATGCACACAGACTCTCACACATGTCCGGGTTCTGCTTGGAGTGCTGGAGTCTGGTTCTTGACTTGCCCTTCTTTGTAAGCATCGTGGGTGTGTGTGTGTGTGTGTGTGTGTGTGTGTTTATGGAAAAATTTCCACACGATTTGCAAAGACACCCTTTTCTTGGTTTTGGCTTGTAGGGAGGAGGGGGGAGTTACAGATATTGTGGTGATTTTCTTGGTATATTGTGGTGATTTTCTTTGGTATGTTGTGGTGATTTTCTTGGTATAATGTGGTGATTTTCTTAATATATTGTGGTGATTTTTTTGTATTTTGTGGCGATTTTTTTGGTATATTGTGGTGATTTTCTTTGTGTATTGTGGCGATTTTCATAGTATATTGTGAAGATTTTTTTTTAGGTATATGGCGTTGATTTTCTAGGTATAATGCGATGGTTTTTCTTGGTTATAAAAGAGGTTTCTCCAGGAACATATTTCTTTTCTTCTAGAGTGATTTCAATGTGTTCATTATATAGCCATTGCAGAAAACAGAGATAGTTATCGTTCTGTGAAACGAAGAAGAAACAAACCAAATCTAATGACAAACACAAGAGATAAGTGACTGTCTATTCGTCCTTTGTTTTCGTGTTTTTTGGAAATGGTTCAGATGTAATAATAATGATAATAATGATGATAATAATAATAATAATGATGATGAGGATGATGATGATGATGATGATAATGATGTAAATAATAATAATAATAATAATAATAATAACATGATATTGATGATAATAGTAGTAATAATAATAATGATGATGATGATAATAATCATAATGATGATGATGATGATGATGATGATAATGATGATACTACTACTACTACTGCTGCTGCTGCTGCTGCTATTGAAGATAATGATGATAATTATAACAATTACAATGAGGATGACAATAATAAAAGTAAAAAATAAAGATAATAATGATGATGATGATAGTAATGATAATGATAAGAAGAAGAGAAGAAAAGCCGGAACGAAGTTGTTGCTTGTGACAGCGAGGCCTGAACACGTTGTATATTGTCCAGACGACCAGACCAGACTAACAGCAAGCAAGGAGTAATCCCCCCCCCCCCCCCCCCCCTCAAAACCCCCCCCCCGCCCACAATCCCTTCCCTCTTTACTCATCTCCCCTCTTTCTCTACTCCCCCCCCCCCTTCCCCCTCACACCTCCTCCTCCTTCCCCATCCTCCCCCACCCCCATCTGTCTGTCACCACGCCTCTCCTCCCTCCTCCTCCTCCTCCACCCCCCCCACCCGCCCCGATCCATTTCTCCACCTCTCCTTGCCTGTGGGCTTTAGAGGACCGCAGCCCACGTGACCCTGACGTCATGTTGTCGTCAGTGGGGCAGATATCGTACAGATACAGCCGTGTGTCACCTT
>JADBJO010034831.1:0-12980 GCA_016801955.1 Conus betulinus
ATAATACGTGAAATAAGTATAAAAATATTTTTAAATGTTTGAGAGAGAGAGAGAGAGAGAGAGAGAGAGAGAGAGAGAGAGATGATGATGATGATGATGATGATGATGTTTGAGGAGGAGGAGTGGAGGAGAAGGGAGGAGGAGGAGGAAGAGCAACGAGACTGAGAGGACACCTGGAGAATGCTGAGTGATGGACGAGATGGCATGAATGCTGAGTGATGGATGAGATGGCATGAATGCTGAGTGATGGATGAGATGGCATGAGAATGCTGAGTGATGGACGAGATGGCATGAATGCTGAGTGATGGACGAGATGGCATGAATGCTGAGTGATGGACGAGATGGCATGAATGCTGAGTGATGGACGAGATGGCATGAGAATGCTGAGTGATGAGTGATGGACGAGATGGCATGAATGCTGAGTGATGGACGAGATGGCATCAATGCTGAGTGATGGACGAGATGGCATGAATGATGAGTGATGGATGAGATGGACGAGATGGCATGAATGATGAGTGATGGACGAGATGGCATGAATGCTGAGTGATGGACGAGATGGCATGAATGATGAGTGATGGACGAGATGGCATGAATGCTGAGTGATGGACGAGATGGCATGAGAATGCTGAGTGATGGACGAGATGGCATGAGAATGATGAGTGATGGACGAGATGGCTTGAATGCTGAGTGATGGAGGAGATGGCATGAGAATGCTGAGTGATGGAGGAGATGGCATGAGAATGCTGAGTGATGGACGAGATGGCATGAATGCTGAGTGATGGACGAGATGGCATAAATGATGAGTGATGGACGAGATGGCATGAGAATGATGAGTGATGGACGAGATGGCATGAGAATGATGAGTGATGGATGAGATGGCATCAATGATGAGTGATGGACGAGATGGCATGAGAATGCTGAGTGATGGACGAGATGGCATGGATGCTGAGTGATGGATGAGATGGCATGAATGATGAGTGATGGACGAGATGGCATGAGAATGCTGAGTGATGGACGAGATGGCATGAGAATGCTGAGTGATGGACGAGATGGCATGAGAATGATGAGTGATGGATGAGATGGCATGAATGCTGAGTGATGGATGAGATGGCATGAATGCTGAGTGATGGATGAGATGGCATGAATGATGAGTGATGGACGAGATGGCATGAGAATGATGAGAGTGATGGATGAGATGGCATGAATGATGAGTGATGGACGAGATGGCATGAGAATGATGAGTGATGGACGAGATGACATGAATGATGAGTGATGGACGAGATGGCATGAGAATGATGAGTGATGGACCAGATGGCATCAATGATGAGTGATGGACGAGATGGCATGAGAATGATGAGTGATGGACGAGATGGTATGAGAATGCTGAGTGATGGACGAGATGGCATGAGAATGATGAGTGATGGACGAGATGGCATGAGCAGCACGTGAGAAGGACGAAAGACAGGAAGTGATTGTCAATGACAGAGGGGATAGAGAACGTGGTGATAGTGAATGGCAGACAAGATAGAAAGGAGACCGCACGTGTGATGAATGACGAAGAAGGATGAGGAGTGGAAATGTGATGAGAACAAATGACGGACAGAATGAGGAGAGAACAGCATGCTCATGGTTAATGTTAGACGAGATGAAAGTAAGAGTGTGACAACTCTGAGAAAGACCCGGATAACAACGACACAAAACAGCCTTTAAATCTGTGGGAAAATCTACCAACGCAAACTAAAGTCAGCACCACTCAGGACAAAGACGTTGACTGCTGACTGCTTCATGCAAAATGAAAACATCATCAGAAGATCGAGGAACTTTGCTCCGAGCTCTACGACAAATACAGCGAAAGAGATCCAAGTATGCTAACAGTTCAGGTTTATCAGGGGTTATCAAACGGAGATGACTTTCGAACACTCGGTCGAAGAAGTCGTAGTAGCTGTAAAGTCGCTGAAACAAAGCAAGGCTGCAAGCACTAACAACATCCCTACAGAACACCTGAATATGGCGGGGAAGGCAGTAACAGATACATTAACTGCCATTTGTAACAGAATCTGGCACACCAGCTAGTGGCTGACGCCAAACAGACTCGATCACTAATCGTCCCACTTCCAAAGAGAGGAAATCCTCAACGCTGCCAGAGAACAACACCAGATCAGTCAGATCAGCAATGTAAGCAACGTAATGTTCAAGATTATTCTGAATAGATTACAGTTGCAGACAGATACCGCTGCATCTCAGAGGCTGAAGTATCACCGAACAGATCTCCGCCAACAGCATCAGCAACGCCTGAAGGATTTCTATCATGTCTTCACAGACTTCAAAGAGGATTTCTATCATGACTTCAAAAAGGCTGAAGGATTTCTATCATGTTTTCACAGACTTCAAAGAGGCTTCTGACACAGTCTGTCCAGAAGTGCTAGACGCCTTACGAAGAAATCTGATCGCGGGACAAAGTCAATCAACAACATCCGGCAAAGTGACCAGTGCAGCGTTCCCAAAGAACGCGACTGATGGAAGAAACTCCAGGGACAGTCTGACAGCAGCAGGCCTTCAGAGAAGACAGGAGAGGGTCCCAGACGTCAGCTGTGATTCGTTTCTCTCCAGTACTTTTCAACATAGTCCTGGAATGCGTCATGAATGATCCGCTTCAAGATCATGTCCACACAATCAGCACTGCAAGAACTATCTTGAACCTTCGCCTTGCAGATAACTTCGACGGCCTGGCATGAGCAGAACAAGAACTCACTAAGCTTGTGAAAAGCTCTGGCCAAAACAGACACGAGGCATGGTGTGGATATCAACACCGAGAAGACCACGATAATGGCTAGCCACAACACCACGCTTTCAGTATCAATATAACCATGGATAGAAGCTAGGAACTGTTAAACAGTTCCTTTATCTGGAATTTAATTCACCTTGGAACTGTCAAACAGTTCATATATCTGGGGTTTGTTTTCAGCGATGGGGGAATTTAAATCAGATATCATCTAAAGAGCAGCAAAGACATCGATTCTGTGCCGACTGAACACTGTGTGGAATGACAATAGCCTCTCACTGAAGTACAAATCTGGCCCTTACATGCACGGGTGTATTTCATTTTCCTATATACAGAATCAACATGGACCTGGAAGAAAGAACCCAATTATAGAAACGAGGTGTCATTTCAAGATACTGTACACCAGATATTCTGATTATATCCCTGTTGAACCAGAGCGCCATGCCATCAAACAGTATATCGCGTCATACAAAGATTTGCTGACACCAGCAAAGAAACCAAGTTGGCATTGCCATGAAGATCCAAGGGCCCCGCTAACACAATCACCCAGTGAACTGTTGAAGGACTGAAACCAAGAAGACAAAACAAACAGATCGACAACATTGCAGAATGGATAGGGAAACCGTGTGTAGAGCCCACGGCCTCAGAAGACAAACCGACAGAACTGGAGGAATCTGGTGAACAGTTCTTCAGTGCGACGACCCAGTGACTTCACACGGACCTAGGAAAAAGAAGTTGGACATTAGTGGTATCAAGTCAAAAGTATTCTTGCATTTTTGAATGATATTTTTTTTCATCCGGAACGTGTGTGTGGTTCTAGGATTAAGCCTTCTGTTAACATCTTTTCAATCATTTGGAGACACGGTTTTAATACGTTATCGGGTCTCAGAAAATGAAATGTTTACGCTATCTTTCTCAGACTATAAAATGTTATGTTTTCACCTGTCGTCAGTGCAGTATAATTATTATCACATTTGACCTGTCCGTTTTCTTAGGGAGGCTTGACAGGCGCTGGTGGGCCTGATGAAACAGATGAAGGAACAACATTGTATTTCACGTAAAGTTCATTTGTATAATTTCTTGCTGGCTGGAGAGAGACAGCGTGTGTCTAGCCCTTTTCAGATACTCGTTGTCAGAGTCTAAGAATACTTTCTATGTTTCTGAATTCAAGACAAAAAGACTTCGAATAAAAAACGATTAGTTTTGGACATCTTGCCTTATTCTGAAAAAGACGGCACACCAGCTTCATGAATGAATTCAATATATTTGTGTGTACCAGACTGCCAACAGCTTGCTCAATCGCTCTACTGTCTGTTGACTGTATTTTGTTCAACACGCTGTGTAGGATTGATAAACTTCTTGTTCATAACTCAGTTTTGATCAGATGAAGCTGGTGACTGGTTATGGAGATTTGTTGTTGATGTACCTTGATCCTTGGTTAAGCACCCATTGCTGTAAAGAAATTTGATCTTTTCCTTGCTGTCACTATCAAACTGTCAGTATGAAATAGCCAATGTTATCAGTAGTCATGTGAGTATCCGAAACTTATTTTTGTGAATGTTTAAAGTTTTTTTCACTTAATACTTGATGTTGTAGCAATGATGTCGGATTCTCCCCGTTAAAATATTGTTATTAGTGTTTCCTCTCCCGAACATGCAAGACCATTTCATTCCATGTACATGTTTAATATCTGTCTCCAGCTGATAAATACTTTGCGCGTTATTTTTATTTCGTTCGTCGTCTTAGATTTACATGTGTCTAGATGGAAATATCGTCTGAACATTACTCCATGTGCATGTCTTTTGATGGTACCTTAGGTAGGTCATAAGGAAATGGAAATGTCTGAACATTACACCGTATGGATGTCTTTTGATGGTACCTTAAGTGGTCGTCGTAAGTAGGAGTAACAAACACAACACAAGCTATAGACACATTGAAGGACGTGGATATTCTAAAAAGATGAAAAACGCTTTGCCGACTCTTACACATTCAGATTCTCTCGATTTAAGAGAAACTGCTGATTCAAAACTTCGCTTATTCTACTTCTTTTCACACTTTATAGTAATTTGTTATTGTAAGCTTTCAATGATAATGCAACAATGTATTTTTTTAACACGACAGAAAATAGTGAAAGCAAGCTATATGACTGTCACAGTCAATGCCATTAAACATCAAAGCATCAATGAAGAAACAGTAAAAACAGAAGAGAAAAGGGTTTAACGAGAGAGAGAGAGAGAGAGAGAGAGAGAGAGAGAGAGAGAGAGAGAGAGAGAACACCGCGGCTAACACAAAGTTAAGCCGTGTTCCCAGCATTGTGCAAAACAACAAAAAAACAAGAAGAAAATATGGTTAAGCAGTGTTTGGTAAAGTCAATCAAAACCAGTACAATTCGTCCAAACAACAAAAAACACGTTCATTTCAAAAAGTTACATACACATACTCTTCCCGCCCCCTTTCCTCCACACCTCTCCATCCCCATCTTTTCCCCTGTCCTGTCGCTCCTCCACAAACACATTTCACATGGTTGTACGACAATGCCAATTTATGCGCCCCCCCCCCCCCCCCTTCACCGCGTACACACACACACACACACACACACACACACACACACACACACACACACACACACACGCACGCACGCACGCACACACACACGCACGCACGCACGCACACACACGCACACAATGCTAACGTATACACAAACATACACACGCACGCGCGCACACGTGCATGTGCACGCACGCGCCCGTACACATGTACATACACAACCATGCGCGCGCGCTCACGCAAATATGTATATATACATATTCAACCATGCGTGCGCGCACGCAGGACGTACGCATCACACACACATGCACTCACACACGCGTGCACGCGCGCGCGCGCGTTCCTGTGGCTACTGTAAGGCACAGAGTGTGTTGGCAGCGCCACCTGCTGTGAACTGGAGTCTCGCAGCATGATTCTGAATTGACTGGACTTCATAAAGTGCAAAAAAATGTCGCTAACTTATCTTTTTTTCTTCGACCTAATTACCTTATTAACCGCTTTTCTTTAATCCGCCGGATGTACTAGGACCGTATTTTTTCCAAAGGCTTTTGAAAACGTACGTCTGACATTTTTTAACAAACAAAAAATGCTTACAATACTTTTCCGCAAAAAGAAAGACGTCAAAGGTCAAAGGTCTGTAACGTGTATGTAGTATGTTGATTTAGTTTTTGATGACCAAATATAGTATCATCTTTCTCTCAACTTTGATATCGGAAATGAGGCTCGACGATAACTTGTTCTCCGAGAATGCCTTATGCAAATGCCTGTGCTTTGACAAAAGATCTCATGACAGCAATGCCTCCTAATCTAATAATAGGATACAGTGGAAGTTGATGGTTGTTCCTAATTCTGTTTCATTTTTTCCCACAATGACAGCAATATCTCCTATTTAATAGGATACAGTGGAAGTTGATGGTTGTTCTTAATTCCGTTTCATTTTTCCCACAATGACAGCAATGCCTCCTAATCTACAGTGGAAGTTGATGGTTGTTCTTAATTCCGTTTCATTTTTCCCCACAATGACAGCAATGCCTCCTAATCTACAGTGGAAGTTGATGGTTGTTCTTAAGTGGAAGTTGATGGTTGTTCTTAATTCCGTTTCATTTTTCCCACTCGTTGAGTACAGTTTTGGATTCATTTATTTCAGAATGACGAAGATCAGAAATCACTGACTGGAGAAGAACCTGAAAGCACGAATGACTCACTGAGAAGAACGTGAAAATGATGAATAACTGACTGAGAAGAGCGTGAAAATGATGACTGACCGACGAGAGGAGAATGTGAACACAAAGAATGACCGACTGGAGGAGAAAGGGAACACAATGACTGGAGGAGAAAGTGAACACAATGACTGGAGGAGAAAGTGAACACAATGACTGGAGGAGAAAGTGAACACAATGACTGGAGGAGAAAGGGAACACAATGACCGACTGACGGCACCAGAGCGTCACAATGATGAACGGGGCGTTAAGATATGAGAGAATGATAAGACAAGGGAAAACGATGAATAAATGATGAGCGAGGAGAGAAATATGAAAATGGGATGGAAGAAGCAGGAGAGAATGACGAAAAATAATTCGGACGAGATGATAAGAACGTAAGAACACATCAACGGACGGGATATAAACGGAGCGTAAGAATAGTGAAGGAAGTATGAAAGGAGAAAACGTGAATGATAAATGACAGACAATTATGAATGAGAGGTGGGATGAGATGACATCATATCCATGAGGAAGAGGCGAAGAGGAGAATGTGAAAATGGTGCAGGTGGACAGGACAGCAGCATGAGATTGACCAGAGAGGGATTCAGGAGAGGTACAAAGCGAGACGGCAGCATAAAGTGATAGATTACATCTGAGGTAGACAAGAGACGGGTTCAGAAGAAATCAAAAGCGAGACGGCAGCATAAAGTGGTAGATTACATCTGAGGTAGACAAGAGACGGGTTCAGAAGAAATCAAAAGCGAGACGGCAGCATAAAGTGATAGATTACATCTGAGATAGACAAGAGAAGGGTTCAGGAGAAGAAATCAAAAGCGAGAGGGCAGCATGAAAGTGATAGTTTATATCAAAATACAAGAGCGTGAGAACGATCCAGCTATGGGCAAACTGGTGGGAAATGAAACGAGAGAACAATACCCTTTTCGCGAAGTGTTGAGAAGAACAGGTGAGAAGGATGAACAGGGACGGGACAAGTAAAGAGGAAAAGAGGAGGAACGAACGTCAGGGAGATGAACTGCAGAAAAGTAAGACATTGTCAGAATCATCCAGTACGGGAAGAAATTGATGAAGTGATGACGAGAATGATGAATGTTACCCGCAGTGAGGAGAGAGGAAGCGCGAAATAAGACATAATGAACAGACAGGAACGTGCAATTAATGAATAATGGACGGGGGAAGAACATGAGATACTTCAGTGATAGACAGGACTGGAAGTAATGAATGACAGACGGGAATAGAAGAATGAGAAGACGTTAACGAAAGGAATGGTTCATGAAGAACAAGAACAAGAGAACGGTGACGAAGGAAGGAAGGAAGGAAGGAATATGGATAACAGATGCTATGACAACAAGAAACAGTAAAGACTATGACTGACAAGAACGAGAATATGCTGAATGATCGACGGGACTGGAGCATAATTTGTTTGAACGGATTGAGAAAAGAGCGGGAGAATGACGAAAGAGAGACAACAGGGGAAGAGAAAAGGAGTGAATAACGGACAGAAGAAAAAGAATGGGGGGAAGACAGGAGAAAAGAACGCCATTACATGAAAGGAAGATGGGAGAGAAGAAGGTGAAAATAATGACAAAGTAATCGGAAACTAACGCGAGAGTGAGGAAAGGCGGTTGGACGAGCAGGCAAGAAACTGGAGGGTGGGCGCATTTGGCCCCGATTGGAAGACAACAGGCAAACGCCAAATTGATAATAGGATGGACAAAAGGACATGAGATGACAAATGATCGAGATTATCAAAGCGTCAGAATCATGAATGAGGGGTGGAATGAAAAGAGAAAGTGATATCTAGGAACGGGAGGTAAAAAAGAAGAATGTGAGAATAGTAAATGATATATGAAAGGCGACGGAGAGAGTTGTGGATGGGAAAATAAGTGAAAACGGAGGAGGACGGAATAAGAACGGAAAGAAGAGAGGAGTGTGAGACCAATGGATTCATGAACACTGGACAGCGTTGGAATGGTGCAGTGATGGTCAGAACAAATAAAAGGAAACAAGGGGATTATGTCTGTTTACAAACTGAGAAAACGAGGTCAGAACGATGAATGGGAACCTAGGTGACAGAAGGGAGATAAGAGATAACAACATGGGAATCACGGAGTACACGAAAACCGGACATCGTCCAAAGATGAATGGAATGAGAAAGGAACAAGAGAATAGCGAATGCTGGGCGCGATCCGAAAAGAAAAACGAGAGACTGACGAATGACAGGCGAAATCAGAGAGGAGAAGGTGGGGCTGGTGAATGACGAACGTGATGAAGAGACTAACGCAGCAATGAATGCCGGAGGAAAGGAAATGTGATAAAGATAAATGTTGGACCTGGGGAAAAGTTGTGAATGATGAACGTCGGACAGGGAAGACGTGAGAATAAAGCGGTGAGGAGAGGGGGGAAACGTGAGAATGATGAAGGTTGGACGGGGAAGACGTGAGAATAAAGCGGTAGGACAGCGGGGAAACGTGAGAATGATGAAGGTTGGACGGGGAAGACGTGAGAATAAAGCGGTAGGACAGCGGGGAAACGTGAGAATGATGAAGGTTGGACGGGGAAGACGTGAGAATAAAGCGGTAGGACAGCGGGGAAACGTGAGAATGATGAAAGTTGGACGGGAAAAATGAGAAAATACTGAATGTTTGACCGGGATAAAGGTGAGAATAATGTTTGATTGAGGAAAAGATGAAAATAATAAACGCTGGATGGGGGAAGGGTGAAAATGATGAATTTTGGACCGAAGCAAGCGTGAGAGAAAGGAATGGTGGATGGTAAAAACGTGAAAATGGACAATTTTGAAGTGACGAAAACGTGAGATTGATTAACATTGGACGGGGAAACTTGAGAATTATGGATGTAGGACAGGGGGAAACTTGAAAATGATGAGTGTTTGGACTGGGATAGAATGAGGGAAAGATAAACGTTTGAGTGGGAGGGGGGGGGGGGATATGAGAATGATGAATGTCTGCATAGGGGAAAAACACGAGAGTGTAGAATGTTGAGCAGCCAGGAGGGGAGGGGGGGAGAATGAATAATGCTGGACTGTAGGAATACGTATAAATGATGAGAATGGGACTGCAGGAAGAGGTGAGAAGGATGACTCATGGGGTAGGGTTGTACATGCCAATGGTGAATGTTGGACGGGTGTGTGTGTGTGTGTGTGTGTGTGTGTGTGTGTGTGTGTGTGTGTGTGTGTGTGTGTGTGACAGAGTAGGAAGGGGAAGGATGATGGGGTGGGTGGGCTTAAATACAAATTGAATCGTGGAGAAAAATGAGAATGACCAATGTTGGACTGGGGGAAAAGGTGGAACTAAATGTAGAACTGAGAAACGTGAAAATGGGGATGTTGCACCGGGGGGGGGGGAGATTGATGACTACTGGACTGGAGGGACTGGAGGAGGGGGGGGGGGAGAATGATGACTACTGGACTGGAGGGACTGGAGGGGGGGGGGGGGGGGGGGGGGAGAATGATGACTACTGGACTGGAGGGACTGGAGGAGGGGGGAGAGAATGATGACTACTGGACTGGAGGGACTGGAGGAGGGGGGGGGGGAGAATGATTACTGGACGGGACTGGAGGAGGGGGGAAGAATGATGACTACTGGACTGGAGGGACTGGAGGAGGGGGGGGAGAATGATGACTACTGGACTGGAGGGACTGGAGGAGGGGGGGGGAGAATGAGACTACTGGACTGGAGGGACTGGAGGAGGGGGGGGGGGGGGAGAATGATGACTACTGGACTGGAGGGACTGGAGGGAGGGGGGGAGAATGATGACTACTGGACTGGAGGGACTGGAGGAGGGGGGGGAGAATGATGACTACTGGACTGGAGGAACTGGAGGGGGGGGGGGGGGGAGATTGATGACTACTGGACTGGAGGGACTGGAGGAGGGGGGGGAGAATGGTGGCTACTGGACTGGAGGGACTGGAGGAGGGGGGGGAGAATGATGACTACTGGACTGGAGGGAGGGGGGAGAATGATTACTGGACTGGAGGGACTGGAGAGGGGGGGGGGGAGAATGGTGACTACTGGACTGGAGGGACTGGAGGAGGGGGGAGAATGATGACTACTGGACTGGAGGGGACTGGAGGAGGCGGGGGAATGGTGACTACTGGACTGGAGGGACTGGAGGAGGGGGGGAAGAATGATGACTACTGGGGACTGGAGGAGGGGGGAGAATGGTGACTACTGGACTGGAGGGACTGGAGGAGGGGGGGGAGAATGATTACTGGACTGGAGGGACTGGAGGGGGGGGAGAATGATTACTGGACTGGAGGGACTGGAGGGGGGGGGGGAGAATGATTACTGGACTGGAGGGACTGAGGAGGGGGGGGGGGGGGGAGAATGGTGACTACTGGACTGGAGGGACTGGAGGAGGGGGGGAGAATGATGACTACTGGACTGGAGGGACTGGAGGAGGGGGGGAGAATGGTGACTACTGGACTGGAGGGACTGGAGGGAGGGGGGGGGGGAGAATGATTACTGGACTGGAGGGTTTGGAGGAGGGGGGGGGAGAATGATGACTACTGGACAGGAGGGACTGGAGGAGGAGGGGGGGGGGGAGAATGATGACTACTGGACTGAGGGGACTGGAGGGGGGGGGAGAATGATGACTACTGGACTGGAGGAGGGGGGGAGAATGGTGGCTACTTGACTGGAGGGACTGGGGGGGGGGAGAATGGTGACTACTGGACTGGAGGGACTGGAGGAGGGGGGAGAATGATTACTGGAATGGAGGGGACTGGAGGAGGGGGGGGGGGAGAATGGTGACTACTGGACTGAGGGGGACTGGAGGAGGGGGGGAGAATGATTACTGGACTGGAGGGACTGGGAGGGGGGGAGAATGATTACTGGACTGGAGGGACTGAAGGGAGGGGGGGGAGAGAATGGTGACTACTGGACTGGAGGGACTGGAGGAGGGGGGAGAGAATGATGACTACTGGACTGGAGGGACTGGAGGAGGGGGGGGGGGAGATGATGATTACTGGACTGGAGGGTTTGGAGGAGGGGGGGGGAGAATGATTAATGGACTGGGGGGACTGGAGGGAGGGGGGGAGAATGATGACTACTGGACTGGAGGGACTGGAGAGGGGGAGAATGATGACTACTGGACTGGACTGGAGGAGGGGGGGGAGAATGGTGGCTACTGGACTGGACTGGACTGGAGGGGGGGGAGAATGGTGACTACTGGACTGGAGGGACTGGAGGAGGGGGGGGGGGAGAATGATTACTGGAATGGAGGGACTGGAGGAGGGGGGGGGAGAATGATGACTACTGGACTGGGAGGACTGGAGGAGGGGGGGGGGAGAAGAATGATGATTACTGGACTGGAGGGACTGGAGGAGGGGGGGGGAGAATGGTGACTACTGGACTGGAGGGACTGGAGGAGGGGGGGGGGGGAGAATGATGACTACTGGACTGGAGGGACTGGAGGGGGGGGGGAGAATGATGACTACTGGACTGGAGGGACTGGAGGAGGGGGGGGGAGAATGGTGACTACTGGACTGGAGGGACTGGAGGAGGGGGGGGGGGAGAATGGTGACTACTGGATGGAGGGACTGGAGGAGGGGGGGGAGAGAATCATTACTGGACTGAAGGGACTGGAGGGGGGGAGAATGATTACTGGACTGTAGGGGACTGGAGGGGGGGGGGGGAGAATGGTGACTAGAATGGACTGGGACTGGGACTGGAGGAGGGGGGAGAATGATGACTACTGGACTGGAGGGACTGGAGGAGGGGGGGGGAGAATGACTACTGGACTGGAGGGACTGGAGGAGGGGGGGAGAATGATGACTACTGGACTGGAGGGACTGGAGGAGGGGGGGGGAGAATGATGACTACTGGACTGGAGGGACTGGAGGAGGGGGGGGGGAGAATGATGACTACTGGACTGGAGGGACTTGAGGGGGGGGGGGGGGAGAATGATGACTACTGGACTGAGGGACTGGAGGGGGGGGGGGGGGGGAGAATGATGACTACTGGACTGGAGGGACTGGAGGAGGGGGGGGGAGAATGATGACTACTGGACTGGAGGGACTGGAGGAGGGGGGGGAGAATGATGACTACTGGACTGGAGGGACTGGAGGAGGGGGGGGGAGAATGATGACTACTGGACTGGAGGGACTGGAGGAGGGGGGGGGAGAATGAGACTACTGGACTGGAGGACTGGAGGAGGAGGGGGGGGGAGAATACTGGACTGGAGGACTGGGAGGGGGGGGGGGAGAATGGAGGGGGGGGAGGAGGGGGGGGGGATGAGTGACTACTGGACTGGAGGACTGGAGGGGGGGGAGAATGATGACTACTGGACTGGAGGGACTGGAGGAGGGGGGGGGAGAATGATGACTACTGGACTGGAGGGACTGGAGGAGGGGGGGAGAATGATGACTACTGGACTGGAGGGACTGGAGGAGGGGGGGGAGAATGGTG
>JADBJO010034832.1:0-12978 GCA_016801955.1 Conus betulinus
CTCTTGGAGCACGCGCATACCGCGTACACACACGACACACACCACACACACCCACACACCACACACCCACCCACACACACACACACACACGCGCGCGCATGCTCGCGTCGCGCGCGCACACACACCCACCCACACCACAACACACACACACTACACATTTTATATACACTCCGCTACCACTCACACACACAGACCCACACAACACACCACGATACACACATACTCCCACACATCATCCCACACACACTAACGCACACGCAGAGCCCACCACACCCACACACACGACACACACACACACTTGTTGCAATCTCGTTTTGAATATCCCTTCGGATACCACCCTTTTAACATCTAAACCAAATGTTCGTTTATCTTTCCACAGAGACGTGAAATGTTTGTGAACAATTTTTTTAATCACCTGATAAGACACACCTAAGTCCATAGAGACGGTAAACTTAATGCAGATGGAATAATCAGTCCACTGGTATCACTTCAACGCCCAAGTTGAAGTTTCAGAAAAAAAAAAAAAAACGTACAGATTTTTTTGTCCAGACGCACCTCTTTTGAAGCTATAGTATCTTCATATGAGATGCATGTTGCACAGAGGACCTCCTATTTCTCATCTCATCCCTATTTCTCGTCTCATCTGAAATACTAAGCAATTGCTAACTTCACACAAAATCCACAGACCTGACTGAAACCATGCGTTACATCTTTCTTACTCTTGGTGCCGACAATGATGGTATTGGAGCAGAGGAAAAAGAGGAGGAGGTGAAGAGATGAACAAAGAATGGGGAGGACAACTAGAAATAAGAGCCTGGAGTGGATGAGGGACCAGCATGTTCACAGAGAACATTACTGCAGAGAGAGATGAATCCTGTTTTATCAACGAATGTCTCTTCAACACAGGCAAAGAACAAAGTCACTGCTTATGTTTGCATGCATCTCATCCCAACGTCCGACACTCTGCAGCAGTAGCAGCGGCAGCATCAGCAGTAGCAGCAGCAGCAGCAGCAGTACCAGCAGCAGCAGCAGCCACCAGCAGCAGCAGCAGCAGCAGCAGCAGCAGCAGCAGTGGCAGCAGCAGCAGACAACGTGTGATTATAGCCTGTTCGCTCCGTCACATCGCTCTCATTACCGACTTGGAAACACCAGTGACTGTGTGAAACGATGTTTTAAGCATCCCGTTCAAATCTGCTCTTTAGAACTAGTTCTTGAGCTCCAGTCCACGATCAATGTTGGAATATGCAACTGCTCTACACAACAACAACACAACAACAACAACAACACAACACAACAACAACAACGAAATATGGATTTTTGAGGGTGCTAACATGTTGATTGACGGTAAAAGCAAGTAGCTGCTCAGAATGATGGATTTTTTTCCAACGAAAGAGGATCTGTAAGTTCGAATTGAAACTTGGTTCAGTCATTTTAGAAACAGATATTCTTACACAATGGTATTAAATGTGGAGTGTCCATCTGCGTGCTTTGATGAGTGCGAAACGTTCCTGTGATGCACAGGCCGGCTCTGTCATGCATTTGTTAGCATGGCGCTCTTTCTGCCTTTAGGTTTGTCTCTGTCCGTCTTTTGTCTCTCTCTCTCTCTCTCTCTCTCTCCTCCTCTCTCTCTCGCTCTCTCTCTCTCCTCCTCTCTCCCGTCCCCTCTCTCTCTCTCTCTCTCGATATCATTTAGAGAGAAACGAAGCGCGTTTTATCAATGAATGTCTGTCCAAAACAGGCAGAGAACACGGTCATTACCCTGTCTGCTTGCATCTCATTCCAGAGTCAGACATATTGCAGCAGCAGCAGCAGCAACAGCAACAGCAGCAGCAGCAACAGACGAGGTGATGTTATAGCCTGTTCACCTCCGTCCTCAACTGGTAAATTCCAACAACTGTGTTGACGACTCTAGATTGTGTGAGATAACATGTGGAGTATTCTGTTCAAATCTTCTATGTAGAACCAGTAATTGAGATCTAGCCAGCTATCGTTGCTGGAACATGCAACTGCTCTACACCAACAACAACAACAACAACAACAACGAAATATATCATGAAATCTGAGACCTTCTGGCTTGTTGATGGACTATACAGCAATTAATTGTTCAGAATGATGGATTTTTTTTTCCTATGACAGAGGACCTCGCAAGTTGCATGTTGATTCTTGGTTCAGTTAGTCTGGTAACAAACACTCTGACGTTAGTATTTCAGGGGGAGTGCCCGTCTGCGTGCTTTGATGAGTACGAAACGTTCATGTGATGAAAAGTGTCGGCTCTGTCACATACATTTTGTCAGCATGGCGCTCTTTCTCCCTCTGGGTTTGTCTCTGTTCATCTGTTTTCTCTGGTTTCTGTCTGTCCCTCTCTGTCTGCCTCTTTGTCTCTGTCTCTATCTCTTTTCACCCTGTCTCTGTCTCTATGTTCACTCTCTCTCTCTCTCTCTCTCTCTCTCTCTCTCTCTCTCTCTCTCTGTGTGTGTGTGTGTGTTGTGTGTGCGTGTGCGTGTCTGTCTGTCTGTCTGTCTGTCTGTCTGTCTGTCTGTCTCTCTCTCCCTCTTTCTGTATGTATGTATTTGTATGTGCTGTCTTAAGTTGTGATTTAATTTTCTCCCTCCCTCCCTCCCTCCCTCTCTCTCTCTCCTCTCTCTCCTCTCTCTCTCTCTCTCTCTCTCTCTCTCTCATTATATAAATGGGGTGATTAAACAAAACAAAACCAAAACAAAGCGCAGCAAAGTTTGAAACTTTTCTACGAACGTTGACTTGGAACTTCTGGAGGGGCTGCCGAGAAGGGCGTGAACTGTGCTCTGTGTGTGTGTGTGTGTGTGCGTGCGTGCGTGCGTGCGTGCGTGCGTGCGTGCGTGCGTGCGTGCGTGCGTGCGTGCGTGTGAGTGAGTTGAGAGTGTGTGTGTTGTGTGTGTGTGTGTGTGTGTGTGTGTGTGTGTGTGTGTGTGTGTGTGTGTGTGTGTGTGTGTGTGTGTGTTGTGATTCATAATGCACTTCGTTATTTCACAGCACCTTGCTTCAGTCAGGAGACATTTGTAAGTAATAAGACACACAAGACTCATCCTGCTCTTCAGTTCATCTAACAGAGACTCTTATCATGCGCATGGCCGGGAGAAGAGAGGGGCCACTGGGGTCCGTTTTCCACAAACCTGCCTCTTTTTCAATTCGTCTTGCTTTCTATACACTAGGTGACTGTCTCTCAGGAACTTCTGACATCGAAGCTCTGGAAATTCCAGAATGTGTTGACTGGAGGGATGAGTTAAACCAGGTCAATGGTCTGTTTTTAAAAACTCGTGAAAGTTACTTCCCGTTTCGACCGGCTTTGCAATCCCCCTAATGATTGATGTTGTCTGTCTGTCTATGACACATGCTGTCTGTTGGTCTGTATGTCTATGATAGATGTTGTCTGTTGGTCTGTCTGTGATAGATGTTGTCTGTTGGTCTGTCTGTCTATGATAGATGTGTCTGTTGTCTGTCTATGATAGATGTTGTCTGTTGGCCGGTCTGTCTGTGAGAGATGTTGTCTGTTGATCTGCCTATGATAGATGTGGTCTGTTTGTCTGTCTGTCTATGATGGATGTTGTCTGTTGGTCTGTCTGTCTATGATATATGTTGTCTGTTGGTCTGTCTGTCTATGATATATGTTGTCTGTTGGTTTGTCTGTCTATGATGGATATTGTATGTTGGTCTGTCTGTCTATGAGAGATGTTATCTGTTGGTCTGTCTGCCTGTGATAGATGTTGTCTGTTGGTCTGTCTGTCTATGATGGTGTTGTCTGTTGGTCTGTCTGCCTGTGATAGATGTTGTCTGTTGGTCTGTCTGTCTATGATGGGTGTTGTCAGTTGGTCTGTCTGCCTGTGACAGATGTTGTCTGTTGGTCTGTCTGTCTATGATGGGTGTTGTCAGTTGGTCTGTCTGCCTGTGATAGATATTGTCTGTTGGTCTGTCTGTCTATGAGAGATGTTGTCTGTTGGTCTGTCTATGATAGATGTTGTCTGTTGGTCTGTCTGTCTATGATAGATGTTGTCTGTTAGTCTGTCTGTCTATGATAGATGTTGTCTGTTGGTCTGTCTATCTATGATAAATATTGTCTGTTGGTCTGTCTATTTTTTGTCCATGTCCACTTTTTTTTTTTCTCTCGATCACCTGTTGTTCTCTTTATCGGTCCTCTCTCTCTCTCTCTCTCTCTCTCTCTCTCTCTCTCACCTCTCTCTCTCTCTCTCTCTCTCTCTCTCTCTTCATGAGAGGTAGATGTCATTAGCAATATTAGTTAGAAGGCCATTTCGGGATTTTTCAAATTACCTTATTTCCTGCACGAATCGCTGTACCCCATCGACTTTTCGAATGGCCATTAAGATCGGTTTGTCAACGTAACCCCAGTTACTGACATCTTAGGGAAACGAACCGATAACGTTCCTTTAGAAGCAGATAGTTTACAGGAACACCTCAGATACTTCAGGGTAGTAAACTGAAGGGAGGGATAGAAACCACAAGACACGAGGATGTATTTTCAGGCGAATTGCAACACTCCAGAATTGATCCATCGGCAGATATATGCAAGGTATCCTCAGAAAAATCCACAACTTCCAATATATATATATATATATATATATATATATATATATATATATATATATATTAGCGGCACTGTTTTTCTGCCCTTCAAATCTTTGCCAAGTCATTAATAATGTAATGAAGGAGCAATTGCTAGTCTGTTGTTTCCTCCCACCTCTAAATTGTTAAACACACACACACACACACACACACACACACACACACACACACACACACACACACACACACACACACACACACACACACACACACACACACACACACAAGCATGTCTGACGAAACGTCTACAAGAAGCACCATCAACCGTGTGCAAAAGACACTCATCTTTCACCGTGCGTGTGGATCCCCATTTCCACCCAGAACGAGTGCCTAGCATTAACACCTCCTCAACCCAGGATCCATTTGTCAATAAACTAAATGTTATATGCTGCTACCTTACGAAACTAGAGTAACAAAGGTAATTTCACAGAACAAAGGTCACATGACTATAAAGCCTGCGGAAGAAAGAATCCAGCAGGAGATATGAACATATATTTTTAGCTTTAAAGTTTTAAGTACACATGGTAAATGCATTACTTCCTAGAGAAGCCAATAAATCCTAACCAGCAGGGAACTAATACTGAGAGTTCTGCCCTTTTCCCGACTTACGACCCACTCACAAATTTATGTCTGACATCTTTTGCTAATTTCTGTGATGTTTGAATGGCGGTTATATTGACAGGTGTGTGTGGCTCTGTGCAACCTCATTTTCAATCTCTTCTGGAATACTACTAATCCCTGAATGAACTAAACAAAATTGTTCCATAGTTAGTCCACAAATGTATCGACAACTTCAGACTGTGTAAAATGAACTTTTTAGCAGTCTGATTGAATCTCTTTATTATTGATCTAGTTGCAAAGTTGATCTAGTTGCAAAGTGAAACGACTGCAGGCGGAAATCTAAACAAATCTTAGTGTCAGCGAACCGCCCAGAGAAACGTGGACAAACGAGTCACAAGACAACACACAACACACGTTTCGACCTCTTAGGTCTTCCTCAGGTGAAACAAAAACGAATAAAATAACGAAAATGCACTTGGCTTGATCGCTTCAGATTACTTCTGAGTTCAGCGCAAGGAAGAAGGCGTTTTGTTTCACCTGAGGAGGACGTAAGAGGTCGAAATGCGTTTTTGTGTTGTCTTGTGACTCGTTTGTCCACGTTTCTCTGAGCGGTTCGCTGACATTTATTTAAGATCTCTTTATTATTACTTAGTCTGTCATCAGTGTTGGAACAAGTCACTGCTAAAATGTCTTAGAATTTGAGTAGTGCAGGAATGTTGACGAACTGTAAAAGCAGATAGTTTGCTCAGAATGACGAATTTTCCCCTACGAGAGGTCTTGGGAGTTCCAGATGATTCTGGGTTAACTTACTGTGGTAACGAACCCCTTGGCTTTGGTAGTAAACGTGGAGAGCCCAGCTCTCTCTCTCTCTCTCTCTCTCTCTCTCCTCTCTCTCTCTCTCTCGTCCTCTCTCCTCTCTCTCTCTCTCTCTCTCTCTCTCTCTCCTCTCTCTCTCTCCTCTCTCTCTCTCTCTCCTCTGTGTGTGTGTGTGTGTGTGTGTGTGTGTGTGTGTGTGTGTGTGTGTGAGTGAGTGTGTGTGTGTGTGTGTGTGTGTGTGTGTGTGTGTGTGTGTGTGTGTGTGTGTGTGGTGTGAGTGAGTGTGTGTGTGTGTGTGTGTGTGTGTGTGTGTGTGTGTGTGTGTGTGTGTGTGTGTGTGTGTGTGTGTGTGCGTGCGAGCGCGCGTGTATATGTGTGTGTGTGTGTGTGTGTGTGTGTGTGTGTGTGTGTGTGTGTGTGTGTGTGTGCGTGCGAGCGCGCGTGTATATGTGTGTGTGTGTGTGTGTGTGTGTGTGTGTGTGTGTGTGTGTGTGTGTGTGTGTGTGTGTGTGTGTGTGTGTGATGACTACAAAGCATTCGTGTGATGAATAGGTCAGATCTCCAATACTCTTATTAGCTATTCACTCTCCTTGCCCCTCAGTTTTTTCTTTGTCCGGCTGTTTTTCTTCTGTCTCTGTTTCCATCTTTCTGTCTGTCTATCTGTCTGCATTTTTCTCTGTCTGTCTGTCTGTCTGTCTCTCTTTCTCTCTCTCTCTCTCATTGTGTCTGTCTCTGTGTGTCTGTGTATCCTCTTGTCTGTCTGTCCTGTCTTCTGTGTCTGTGTCGATCTCCAAAACAAAAAAATCCCCCCCCCCCCCCTCTCTCTCTCTCTCTCTCTCTCTCTCTCTCTCTCTCTCTCTCTCTCTCTCAGGTATCTCAGTCCATGGAGAGAAACCAACTGTGTCACCCACTCCAATCTGGATTCCGATCTAATCATTCCTGTCACACAGCATTATCACAAATATGTGACTCAAATATATGTGGCTTTCAAATATAAACCAATCACAAATGACAGGGGTTGTTTTCCTTGACTTCAAAAAGGCGTTTGATCTTGTCGATCATTCCATTCTTCTAAAGCAACTATCTGTCTACTTGAACCCATACCCCGACAATCTCATTATTGCAATCATACTTGAACGATACGACTCAGTATGTGGTGTTTAATGGCAAAACCTCAGCTTCAGACTTTGTCAGACATGGAGTCCCACAGGGCTCAGTACTAGGCCACCTCCTATTCTGTATCTTTATCAATGATTTACTATTTTCCGTATCAGATGAAAAGGTCACGACAGATTTATTTAATGATGACTCGTCACTCCAAACGAATGGTAGTGATCTACAGACAATAGAAACTTCTCTCCAGGAAAGTCTAAACGGCGTGTCAGACTGGTGTCACTCAAACTCAATTGTCACACAACCAGCCCAAACCAAATCTATGATTATAGGTACCCACCAAAAACACCAATTGATTCCTCTTTGCCTAAACTTCAGTTGAATGGCACTTCTATCGAGCAGGTAGATGAGCATCGTGTTTTAGGGTTAACGATAGATAAAGAATTGAAAAAGCAGTCTCATCTCAATAACGTATGCAAGATAGTCTCAAAACACCTTTTCTTGTTATCTCAATTAAAGCGCTACATCAAATGATGAGCTTAAACTTTTCTTCAATGCACACATAATGTCACATATCAATTACGTTTCAACACTGTGGGTACGGGAGTAGTGATGTCCACAAAAAAGGCTGAATTCTCTCCATAGACGTGCAGCAAAGCTACACCATCCAGCTGTACCTCTAACAACAGACGAAAAACGAAAGGCGCTGAATATACTTCCTTTGAGTAAGCGATTGGAATTCAACAAGGCATCATTTATGTTTACAATCTTGACAGATACTATGCCATGTTATATCAGTGCCCCTTTTTACAAGATCGAACAGCTTTTCTGACTCGACGAAATTCCTTCTTCCCTAACCACGCATTGATCTATACAAAACAAGCCTAGCTTACCCTGGACCATATGTCTGGAACTCACTACCACCGAATCTACAAAATACGAATACTTTAAAACTTTTCAAAACATTTGCATAAAGATTTTTTATGTCTCAGTAATTTAATTATTCGATTAAAACTACCAGCGCCCATTCGCAAAGTCTTCTCTGAACCCTGCTTTGAATACATCGTCTAAACATAAAACCTACTCCATTAATTAAAATCGCTCATCCCCACTCCCACTCTGTCTACCATCCCTCTTCTCCTCCCCCTACCTACCGTTCTCTCTTCCCCACCCACCTCTGACCTCTCTCTGTAGTTTTGATTGTTTGTAAGTTTCTCCTCAGCGTCTCGCCTCTCTCTCTCTCTCTCTCTCTCTCTCTCTCTCTCTCTCTCTCTCTCTCTCTCCAATATAAACAATCACAGAGTGATAAAAAGTAATGGAAGGACTGAAGACCGACAATTCCAGTAAGTGTTGCCTTCAAAGTTCTTCAAGACAGCTAGAGGGAGAGAGACCATAGGCAGTGCCCTGTAAGTGTATGTGTGTGCGTGCGCGCGCGTGCGTGCGTGCATGCGTTGCGTGCGTGCGTGCGTGCGTGCGTGCGTGCGTGTGTGTGTGTGTGTGTGTGTGTGTGTGTGTGTGTGTGTGTGTGTGTGTGTGTGTGTGTGTTTGATTAATGCTCCTCATTATTTCAGATCCCTTCTTCACTCCGGGCATCTTCGTGGAAAATGAAACACATAAGTTTTATTATGACAAGCCTTGTGCATTTTCCATTGTATTCCTGCTGTTCAACGGATCCACTGTATATCCTTGTCAGTCACATTCAGAGCAGACACACAGAGTTGTCACTTCCATTTCTACAAAAAAGGCTCTTTGTTATCAGCCTGTAGCCTGTTTGCTTCGCCATATCGCTCTCATTATCGACTTGAAAATATCAGAAAGTGTGTTGACGACTCTAGACTGTGTGGAATAATGTTTGTAAGCATCATGTTCAGATCGTCTCTTCAGAACCAATGCTTGAGCTCTTGTCTGCCATTAATCTTGGAATGTGTAATTCTCTACACAACAGCAACAGGCCGAAAACCAAAGAGGAGGGCAAGGAGGAGGTGATCTCTCAGGAAGTAAGGTGATTGTAGAGTAGAGGTTGTCATTGCGATGTGAGCGATTTTATTGTGAGTGTATTGGATTTTTACCCACACCTACACCTATGCACACACGCATACTCACACAAGTGCAAGGGCCTACACCCGTCTCCTTTGAACACACACCACACACACACACACACACACACACACACACACACACACACACACGCACACACGCATGTACGCACGCACACACGCACGCAACACACACACATACACACGCACGCACGCACACACACTCACTCACACACACACACACACACACACACACACACACACACACACACACACGCACGCAGGCACACACACACACACACACACACACACACACACACACTCACGCACGCACACACACACACACACACACCACACACGCGCGCGCGCGCACAACACACACACACACACACACCACACCACACACACACACACACACACACACACAACACACACACACACACACACACACACACACACACACACACACACACACACAACTCGTGCAATCTCATTTCGATTCTCCTTATGGATGTGATCCCTGAATCATCAAATCAGGCTTGCCATCTACAGACAGAGACGTGACATGGAAAGGCTGATCAGAACCATTACAATTGGAACATTCACCATTGATGCTTACAATACCTGATGGGACACACATTCATTCCGTGGAAACAGAAATGGAATGCAATACATTCACACTGAACTAAGATATTTCATCGGTATTACTAAAACAGACCCCAAATATAATTCACATTGGGTGATTTGTACGTATCATACATCAAACTATCGCACTGCTTTGTATATAGATGGGAAATTCAAGCTCCTCTCAGTAGAGATAGTATATTGCTCTGGCAATTTGTCAACATAGATGGCGCCACCCACATCCGTTTTATCTGTGTATGCTTTTTGTTTTCTTGACGCTTCAAACTAAATTTTCCTAAAGAATACTACAAGTTACATATATCTAGGTATATATACGTGCGTGCGTGTTTGTGTGTGTGTGTGTGTGTGTGTGTGTGTGTGTGTGTGTGTGTGTGTGTGTGTGTGTGTGTGTGTGTGTGTGTGTCTTGTTGATATGGTGTCTTTGCACGTAGTGTTAAGGGCATGATACACGTCGGTGCTTCTGATCATCATCTCACCATAAAGATTAAGCGATCGTCAACTTCACGAATCCCCACACACCTGACTGCAGACATAACGTTTCGTATTGTTCTGTTTCTTGTTATTATTATTGTTGTTGACACCGATGATATTGAAGTGGAAGAGGAGGAGGATGACGACGATGATGACGACTGGGACGAAAAGAATAGAGCAGGAGGAAAGGAGGAGACAGTCCAAGAGAAGCAAGATATCGGAGTGGATGTTAGGACAAGCACACAAGCAGACTACGTTGCTGCAGGGAAACAGACGAGGCCTGATTTCTCAATGAATGTCTATTCCAGACAAGCAGAGAACAAAATCATTAATTACCCTGTCTGCATGCATCTCATGCCAGAGTCAGGCATATCCCAGCAACGGCAACAGTAACAGTAACAGCAGCAGCAGCAGCAGCAGCAGCAGCAGCAGATATTTGATTTTAAAGCCTGTTCACTTCGTCAGAGCTCTCATACAATCGACATGGGAAAATCAGCAACTGTGTCCACATTTCTAGACCGTGTCAAAAACTATGTTTCGAGCATTCTGTTCACATCTCCTCTTTAGCGGCCGCCACTGCGTAGTCTCCCATTGATGCTGGAACATGGAACTGTTTCAAAAGATATCGTGGGATTTTGGATTGTGCAGGGTTTGTTGGTGGACTTGTCAAAGTGATAAATTGCTCAGAATGATGGATTTCTTTCCTGTGACAGGTCTCGTAAGTTTCAGTTGATTCTGGGTTCAGTTACCGTGGTGACGAACACTTTGGCTTTGGTAATAAATGTGGAGCACTCAGCTGTGTGTTTGGCGAATACTAGGTGTTCCTGTGATGAACTCGTCGACTGTATTGTACGTTTTATCAACCTTGCGATCTCCTTGCCTGACTCACACGTTTATTTGCCTTGTGCTCTTTTTACCTCTGTTTTTTTTTTTTTTTCCCTGTTCGTCTGTCTCTTTTTTTTTGTCGTCGTTGTTGTTGTTGGTCTGTTTTTGTATTTTCTGTCTCTCTGTCTCTCTCTGTCCATCTCTCTTTGTCCATCTCATTTGTTAACCTTTGCGCTATCTTTGTCTCTGAGTTTGTTTTTGTCGTCTGGTTTTTTGTATCTATCTCTATTTTCTGTGAGTCCTGTCTGCCTTCTCTTCTCTCTCTCTCTCTCTCCTCCTTCTCCTCTCGCTCTTCTCTCTCTCTCTCTCCTCTCTCTCTCTCTCTCTTCTAATATATATATATATAATATTATATATACTATATACATAGTTGTTTTGTGTCTATGGTCTGTCTGTCTCTCTGTTTTGTGTCTGTGTCTGTCTGGCTGTCCCCCTCCCGTCCTGTGGTCCCTGTCCCCTCCTTCTCGTCCCCCTCTCTCTCTCTCTCCCTCCCGCTACCTCTACTCTCCCTCTACTCCTCTCTCTCTCTCTCTCCATCTTCTCACATGATCCAAAGACTATTCCTGTCACATTCACAGTAGTAAAAGAGAGGGGTCATAACAGTGTCTAACAGTCTCGGCTGGCCAACAGGGTCCGTTCGTAATCCATCTCGCTCCCCTGCATTATGTGAGTGGCTCTCCAGTCATTACGTTCTTCTAGCTCTTAAAACATCAAAGTGCTAATAAACCCAGACACTAAGCTGGAGGATATGCGTTCGATGGTCATTTTTAGACAAGTTTTTTTTTTTTTTACAGCATTTTTGTTTTTTTTTTTTTTTTTTTGTGTTTTTCCCCCCCATGCAAACCCAGCGTTGTCTTAGTATAGTAATAGTGATTCTCAACCGACACATCTGCCAGTTGGTAGGGTCTGTATGTGATCCCCTACTCACTCTGTTCGTGTTCTGTCTCTTCTGTGCTGTCTGTCTTGTCTGTCTGTTTGCCCTGTATCTCCTCACTCTCTGTCCTCTGTCTCTGTCTGTCTCTCTCTCTCTCACTTTCCCCTCCCCTCTGTTGTGTGGGTGTGTGTGTGTGTGTGTGTGTGGGTGTTGTGGGTGTGTGTGTGGTGTGTGTGTGTGTGTGTTGTTTACATGAGAGAAAAGATGTTCATTAATGATGTTCTTTCTAGAAGCCCCTTCCATCTTATCTTTAAATATCCTATTCCAGCCTGAACCAGGATACACATTCGATTTTCTATGGCCGTCCAATCGGCTCGCCGTTCAAGCTAGCCACTGTTTGCTTTTTTCATCTTAAACGGAAGTTGGCATCAAAACTTTCCCTTATAATGTGACGGTTTTAAGAAAAGGCCTGAGATATTGTCAGGTGCTAGGGTTAATGGAGGTATTAAAAAACAAAAAAAAGGACAAAGACCACGGATGGATATTTTTAGCCGAATTACTATGGTGCCAAAGACGTTCCGTAGGCAGGTATATGTAAAAGGGAGATCCCCAGAACGATCTATAACTTCCCGATCAATATTCTGTTTCCCCAGTCAAGACGTGCCTGCATGTATTCCTTAATAGAAACAGTAGTGAGGAGAGACCGTAACCAGGACCGTTTAGTAGCTCAGAAGAGTAGTAGTAGAGAAGTAGAGTAGCTGCACACATGCATGGATTCACAAGGTTGACAAAATAAATACTAGAACAACACCTAATACTATACACGCATGAGACATACGTGTGCGCACAAATACCCTCCACAAACACACCAGCTTGTGTCCCAACAAATTCACATATTAAACACACACACACACACACACACACAACAACAACACAACACCCCCCACACACACACAAGGTTAG
>JADBJO010034833.1:0-12978 GCA_016801955.1 Conus betulinus
CACAGCATAGGCCATCAACAACTGCCTGCCAACATCCATGGTCCTGGGCATCTTTTCTAATTTGCTTCAGCTGTAACCCATCTGCCCGGTGTCCACTTCCAGGCCCTGTCTCCAGGTGTTTCTGGTCTTCTTCCTTGCTTCCTTTTGCCATGAGGATTCCAGGTCAGAGCTTTTCTGGTGGTGTTGTCCGGGGGCTTTCGGAGCGTGTGTCCTATCCACCGCCATCTTCTTTTTGCGGATGTCTTGCTCGACTGGCAGTTGGTTACATCTTACACACAGCTCTTTGTTGCTGGTTGTCTCTGACCAGTGGATGTAGAGGATCTTTTGCAGGCAGCTGTTAACGAACGTCTGCAGTTTTAGAATGGTGGATTTTGTGGTTCGCCAGGTCTCTGATCCATATAAGAGGACGGATTTGACGTTTGAATTGAAAAGGCGGATTTTCGTCCTGGTGGTGATTAGTCAAGATTTCCAGATGTTTTTTTTTTTTTTCAGAGTGGTGAAGGCTGCTCATGATTTCCTATTCTGCAAAGCATGCTGTACAAATCTAAGAAACAAGTGGTATGTCTGCCACGAAAACGCTGAAAGCTAAAAGCATAAAACAACTTCAAGTACATTCGCTATACCAACTAATTGCAATGACTGGTTACTTGCTGACGTGGGTACTGTTGTCCCAGAGTAACCGCTTTAACCTGAAAAGGACAAACAAGGCAGTGAGACCGAATTTGGGATCTACAAAGGACACACCATTTGAAACTACCATCTCCGAACTGATTTCTTTTTAACTGAGGCTAAATACTGCTAGGACAAATGACAGCCTATATAATTACATGTAAAAACACTTCGAACCGATGACCCGACTGAATGAAGAAAACAAAGATCGGTAGTACAGGAGGTGGAACATTAAGAGGACAGCATACAGCTTGATTTGCTGTACACACACACACACACACACACACACACACATACACACATATATATATATATATATATATATATATATATATATATATATATATATATATATATAATGCTGAACAACTAAGTAGTGGGGGAAAACAAGTGCAGGTTAACAATTCTTCCATCATTATAGTAATGACTTGGCAAAGATTTGAAAATAAAAGGAGAAAAAAAAAATTGAAAATGAAATAAATAGGAAAATGTATATCGTAAATATGAAAACCCCTTCACTAGCTGCATGAGGAAACTATCGCAATCCCTCTCGAAGACAGATATATATGTGTCGCCTGCTCCGAGGCCTTTCGTCCGCTGGATCGGACTCATCAGGGAGACACGGCTGATTGTGTCTGTGCTCTTGGCGTCAGATAGAGACACACCACAGTCCATAATTCTGTGGTGTTCCCACCGCCAAGGGTTCGAAAAAGAATGCAACAGCACCCCAAAGCAGCCAGCGAAGGGTAGTAGGATTAAACAAAACGAAAGTGTGGAGAGGAAAAAAGTTGTTGAAAAACTAAAAACATTACGCAAAACAGTATAAATGTAAGGGACAGTCTTTGAGCCTATGCTTGAGGATCCATTTAAGGATGCAAGGGAGATCAAAAGATACGGAACAGTCTGAGTGGTCAGCTCTGTTGTTCACTAACCCAAGCATTGTCAGCGGCTAAGTATTGTGCAGAACAACCTTTCCTTGGATCTCATAAGAGATGCAATCACCCACTGATTGACCAAACAATATAATGCTGAACAACTAAGTATATATATATATACGCGCGCGCGCACACACACACACACACACACACACACACACACACACACACACACACACACACACACAAATGTGCACACAGACAGACAGACAGCAAGCACACACGTACAGGCGTGCGATCGCGCACGCCCACGCACACACACACACACACACACACACACACACACACACACACACACACACACACACACACACACACACAAAACACACCTTGCTGGCACATACATACATACATATATGCAAGTGCACACACACACACACACACACACACACACACACACACACACACACACACACACATCAATGGAAATTTCGTTTTAACGTCTGTTAGGCTATATACCAACCGTCCTGGTGCAAATCACAATTGGCAGCTTCGCTGAGAGAATTGAAAACCAGGGGACTTGCCAATTCTTTATATAGTTCTGTGCAAATAGCAACTACCAAGTACTCTAGGGCGACTGCTAGTCGCAACAGGCTCTCGTGTGTGTGTGTGTGTGTGTGTGTGTGTGTGTGTGTGTGTGTGTGTGTGTGTGTGTGTGTGTGTTCAGATGTGCATGTGTATTATCATCATCATTATTATTATCATCATTATTATTGTTGTTAGAACTACCAATAATATAGCGCCTCTGCTCGGCTAGAGACCAAAATGTAAGCGTTTTTACAACCCACACAATCATTTGCACAACGGGCAGCCTACCTGGGTAGTGTCGACTGAAGAGCTGCCAGCTGGCGCTTCATTCAGTGGTTTCCCATGTCATCCAGATGGTATCGTTCGATATCGTTTACTCAGTTTACTTATGTCCGTCATTCTTTCCATTTCGCACGCAGGGTGCATGCTATGTGTAACGTGTCATGAATATCAACGGCCAAACTGGCCTTCTCTTCCGAAAGTTGATGATGGGATTTTACGTGTCATGCGTTCGTTCACACACGGAACCTCGGTTTATAGTCTCGTTCAAAGGTTTGTATGGGAAATGGAGTTAGAGATTTAAACTATGAGGAAAATATCCCCCTGGACCAAAACGACCCTGCCGAGATTTGAACCTCAGGATCACCAGGATTATGAGTCCTGCGCTCTACAACCGAGCTATTCCAGCCCCCATATATGTCTAAATGCTTGCATGTATGCGAGTTTGTGTGTATGTGTGATTGCATGTATCCGTGCGTGCATGCATGGGGGTGTGTGTATTAACAATCACATTCATAACAATATGTGCTGTTCAGTCTTTTCAAGGCCATCTGACCCATATGAACAGGCGAGGTAACTCACAATACAGAGAATCATGAAACATCTGTTTCCATTCATGATATCTGACTTGTTGTCTTCATTCTAAACATTCTGTTACATAGAGAGCTACTTTGTACTCCAACTTTCCTTTAAGTCCTAAAATTAAAAAAAATGTATCTTTTGCTGAGAATGAAAATGGTAGTAGTAGTAGTGAGGAATGTATTTCGTTCTTACGGAAAAATATCTTGGCTATATCAGCATAAAATGTGTTATGTCTTCAATGCAGTTCCCAGTACATTGTTCACGTGTACCCTCATTTGGTAGTTTGCCAAATCCAGGGATACCTTTTAGAGGAAGTCGGTTGCTTTTCTGTAGACACAATGCTCTTCTAAGCTTTACATCATCAAGATCAGTAACATATGCCGCTGTCATGAATTCAGGCTGGCAGATAAAGTAATCTTGCACTGTTGTAAAAGAGTCTTGCCTGGTTTAACGATCAATATTTAGGAGTCTAGTTTTAAGTGATGACAACAATGTCTGTACACGGCCAGGCTCCTGCATCTCGCAAACATGTCCAATACTGTAAATACATCAAATAGGTCTTGTATTTGTAAGCCAGTTCTTTCTTCCAGAGCGAGCTTGAATATACAACGCGTTATAACGCTGTTTGGGATACCTGTCATTTGCTAGATGTAGAACTCTGCACCGGTATTTCACAATCTTGATGTTTGTATACATAAAATAGGAAATCCGACACATTCTGCGAGCGCTCATTCATTTCTGACGGTCCTTACAATCCTAATATCATGTCACAAACCTTAATCTGTACTTGTGCAATAAAATCATATTGTTTAAAGCCCAAGATTGCCAATCCATATCACAAAAACGACTTGATTTTTATGTCCTAGATATGGACGATAGCAGACATGGGGAGAGTGTTTCATTTTGGATGTAATCTGTTAACCCAAGTAAGTGCTCGAAGGGCTTCACTACTTCAATTTTCAACACTGCCGGTCCAGTTTAAGACTAAAGAGGATATTACACCACGATAATTATGTGAAGACACAGTCTCTACTTCTTGATCATTTAAATACCACTTCTAAGACTGTTTAATTAAGCCACCATTGTTGGAGAAGGTTTTTTTTTTTGTTCTCCATATTTACCGAGAGACCCGTGTGTGTGTGTGTGTGTGTGTGTGTGTGTGTGTGTGTGTGTGTGTGTGTGTGTGTGTGTGTGTGTGTGTGTGTGTGTGTGTGTGTGTGTGTGTGTGTGTGTGTGTGTGTGTGTGTGTGTGTGTGTGTGTGTGTGTGTGTGTGTGTGTGTGTGTGTGTGTGTGTGTGTGTGTGTGTGTGTGTGTGTGTGTGTGTGTGTGTGTGTGTGTGTGTGTGTGTGTGTGTACGCAAGCGCGCGCGTGTTTACTTGTGTATCTATCCCTCAATCTATCTATATGTCTGTCTATCTATCTATCTATCTATCTATCTATCTATCTATCTATCTATCTATCTATCTATCTATCTATCTATCTATCTCTATCTATCTATCTGTATCTGTGTGTGTGTGTGTGTGTGTGTGTGTGTGTGTGTGTGTGTGTGTGTGTGTGTGTGTGTGTGTGCAGCTAAGATTCTCACGCCTCGGATCAATAACAGGGAACCAACACCAAGAAGAGCACGCGCTTTGTCCCTGGTATCTCTGTGGTATTACAGAAACGATCAGCAATTGTTCAGGTGTGCAGGGACCTTCATACATAAACATTGGGTTCTAACTGCTTCCTCACGCTTCAGGTTAGTGATTTCAATTATAGAAGAAGAGCACAAGGAGTTCAAGAACTTAACATTGGGTGGTGGAGAGTTGGATATGAACAGAAGGGATGGACCAATACGTAGTGAAAGTGAACAGAAAAGGGAACGTACTAAAACCGTCACTGTAGACGGTAACTAAAGAGTATTCTGCTGTTCAGAAGAATGTGAATTACACCTACTATTGGCCAGGCTCCCTCCACACCGCAGCCTTCAGACAGAGACATACATGACACACAAAATAAGGCAAAGATCAGAAAAAAATATATGTGTATATATGTATATTCCATTCCCATCCTGCTTCAGTGAACGAAAACGAGCCAAGCTAATTTCTGTTCTCCTTGCTTCCACCTTGTTTGTCGAAGATTTTGTTTATCATCCTACATCCAGTACATTTAACTAGTGAGGCAGTATACCCCCCCTCCTCCAGGTGACCACTACCACTCTCTCTCCTTTTTCAAATCAAAGAATGTGTGTGACTTATCTATCTATTGATCCATCGGTCTCGAACTGCAAAACTTTGAAAGTGAGGGTTACTCCCCACCCCAACCCCCCGGCGACAACATATGAATAAAATTCGGATCTTCATCTGTTGATTGGTCGAATGAGAGCTGGTCAGACCCTGGACACCTGCCTAACACTGGTTGTGGAATAATGAACATTGCATTTGTATGTAGTGAGTGTACACGTGGTGTGTGTGTGTGTGTGTGTGTGTGTGTGTGTGTGTGTGTGTGTGTGCGCGCAAGCGTGTATGTGTTTTTGTTTGTGTGCGCGTGCGTGCATGTGTGTGTGTGCGTGTGTGTGTGTGTGTGTGTGTGTGTGTGTGTGTGTGTGTGTGTGTGTGTGTGTGTGTGTGTGTGTGTGTGTGTGTGTG
This sequence comes from Conus betulinus, assembly GCA_016801955.1. Taxonomy (NCBI): domain Eukaryota; kingdom Metazoa; phylum Mollusca; class Gastropoda; order Neogastropoda; family Conidae; genus Conus; species Conus betulinus. The sequence goes on from JADBJO010034833.1 coordinate 5,622, forward strand.
TGTGTTTGTGATCTGTGGGCTTGTGTAAGCATGTTCCTGATTTTACACACCTGAATCGCCCCACCGATGAACACCCACCAGCGGACAAACCTCTGCAGTATACACTGTGGTCCTGAGAGATGCAAAGTCGTATCTCAATCGAAGTGTGTTTGATCGGTTGTGTCTGTAATTGAAAGGCCCAGTGTATGTCTGCCCAAAGTTCTAGGAGTCTTCACAACATTGGCCAAGAGATTATTCCAATGTTTGTTTGGTGGGCAATGTTTCTTGCTCTTGCTTTCAATCCAGATGTGCGACCGTTTACGCTCTTCATGTTCACCTCTGAAAGATGATCATGGTATTGTGCTTTTTCCTCCTGCTTTTCTTTCTTGAGGTTTCATATCATGTCAAATCAGCTGAGCTGTAAGCGAGTCCTTATTGTTTCCTTGCCTGCCAGTATGTCTGCTCTCTCGTTTTCTTTAACTCCAGCATGTTCAGGGCAGTACATCCATATATGAGTCTCTTCAATGGAAGGTTGTATATTACTTCATGCCATGCAGGCTTCCCATCTCACTCTCCACGTTTTGAAGTATGTCCATGGGGTCAGGCAGTATCATGACTTGAGTTTTAAGCTGGTCTGTGAATGAGAGCCAATGAAGTGATGGTGTCACTGCTTCTGCCTCCATTTTCCGCCTCCATTGTCTTCCTGGAGAGTTCGGACATTTTGCGCGTCACTGTGTATCCCCAGTCGGACTTACCACCAGTGTCTATAACAATATCTTCTTTTACGTCTGAATTTCTGCGTTAGTTTTGCCTTCTGGCCATTCTCGACAGTGTCTTCCTCTCAAGCAATGGCAGTTAGGTAAAGGTGTTAAAGCTGGTCTAGGTATTTGCCCATCCATTAGTTTCTTTGATTTCTGCTAACTGGAACACAAGCTGCATATTGTCTTCTGACTGTCCCAGTCATGATTTTTCACGTCCTAGGCAAGTGTCTTCTGTTTCCTTGACTGTCGATTGTGGCAGTTTTGGGAATTTCCGAGTGCGTTTTGGAATCTGGCTTCTCCTGTTCTGGCATGGGGGTTGTTTGTATTGAAGACGCTGACAACTTGATGACAACCATTGATGTGATCAGTATCCATTAAAAACGGAAAGGATGACAGTTATCGAGCAGTGAAAAGCCACGTCAAGTCAAGTCAAGTCGCACGCACACACACACACACACACACACACACACACACACACACACACACACACACACACACACACACACACACACACACACACACACACACACACACATACACTAACACACACATGCACACACTTTCTGAGCTGGATCTTATTGAAAGTTTAGTTATGATACAGGAGTTTGATGGAAATGGGGACAAAACTGTTTTGGGTTCTATTTGTCTTGAATTTTGCAATTTTGAATCTTCGTCCGAAGGGTAGAACATTCTAGGGTGTTGGAAGAACGCGAGAACTGTCGGTTGCAATGTTCATGGCTTTTTGTGTGACTCGACATTCATACATTTATCTCACCATTCTTGATTTTTGCAAATAACCTGTCCACATGTACTCACCACTCTGTGTAAAATGTTTTTGTTTTTCACGCTAAGATTTCCAGACCAGCATAAAAAGCCAAAGGACAACACTGATTCTACAACACAAGGATAGAAATATTAAAGATGTCCTTTTTGACAGTGAGAGACCGAAGTTTTCAAAAGCAGTAAGCAGTATGTGATGTGCACAGGATGTGTGAAGATGTCGTGTGCACATATTGTTTGTGTATATATCAACAGTCTTAAGATTGAACGTCAGCGGTATTGTTGTATTGAGAGAAAAAAGATCATGTGATCGTTCGGCGTCGTTTTGTTGGACAGTGGCCCGGGGCGAGTACTGCTTGGGAGCGCTGCAAGCGTTATTTAACTTAGCCAGAAAATGTTATAATCACTTGCTCTACGCCAGCTGGAGGAGTCGTCTGGTCTGTTGATTAAAGCGATTGAAGACCGATGCAAGGCTGATGTATCGTTGAGGTATTTTTGTCATTAATGTTTAAATGGGGAGAAGTGAAATCTTTGGGGAAAAAATTGAAGAAAACATTCGTATTCAAAACAAAAGAAAAGAATAAGAACCAGTGTGGTTACTCTTGTAATATTTCTTTATAAAAAGAAAGAGGAAAAGAAAGGAAAAGTAATATTTAAAGTAAAAACTTATAAGAAAAGGTTACTGTTTACATCTTCATGTTGAAGCGAGTCTCCTTAGTTATTGTAGAACTGCACGTGGTTCCGAGTGTGTTGACAGGTTGTCTGTCTCACGCCGGGCCACGGGTGGGAGGATTGAAGGTGGTGGAGGTGCCGGACCTGACCCCAGCCTGGGGCAGGTGGCGGACCTCGCCTGCACTACCTTTCCTCACGGAGGAGGATTCATGTGGATGAAAAATGTCTTTGGCGCATTCTCCTATGTTGATGAAGAATGACTCTGGCGTATTTCCTCGTGTGGATGAAGAATGACTCTGGCGCATTTCCCCATAGTGTAATTACTCTATTTTACGACCTCCTCTGTTGTGAATTGGATTTGACTGCTTTCCTGTGTAGAGATTATAAGCTAATGGTGTATGATATAGATAGGTGATGATGGATAGTGACATAGACCCCATGTTTTATGAACGTGTCAACTGAAGGGGAAACAGTACTGGGTGTTACCTCCTTGGTGGAGAGGAGGTGTGTTTTTGTGTTTATTTTGTGATGCCTCCCCAATTGGAGAGGAGGTGTGGATAAGTTAATTTGAGCATTGTATGTATTAATTATATTTGTTCTCCCGTAGGAAGAGGGGAAGAAAAAAAACTGTTTGGTGTTGTGTACTTAGTTGACGTGCCTTGGGTGAATGGAGTTTGCAGAGTTTGCTTTGGCGGTGGCGTGTGCATGTGTGGCACAACTCCGTGAAGCATGACACAGTACATTTTTTTTTTTGTAGATAAATTGAGTATTTGCATTAAGATTCAGCTTACTATCTGAAATACTACCCGGATGCTTATATTATTCACTTACACGCTCCACTTTGGTGTTTTCGATAAACAAGTGAGGGACAGGAGCAGGGTTTCCTCGAAAATCAATTACCATCTCCTTCGTCTTACTAACATTCAAATCTAGACAGTTCTCTTTACAAAAACATTCAACCTCTTGAAAACAAATGGTATCTGAATTTGACAGGTCTTCTGAAGCAGAATCATCTGAGTACTTTATGACAGGAGTGACAGAAGAACCAGTACGATCATTTGTATAAAGAGTAAAGAGCACAGGGGAGGGGGAACGGTGCCTTGATGTGCACACAGTAAACGTGGTTCTAGCTAAAACGTTCATAATCCATGAAATCAATTTGGGGTTGACATGTAAAGTTTGGAGTTTCTTTGCCATAATCTGTGGTTGAATAGTATCAAAAGCTGATGTGAAATCAATAAGCAGGAGGCAAACAAAAAGAATCATTTTCAAGATGTGTGTATGCATGTTTTTTGAAAGAGTGATTTTTGCATCATCTGTACTTCTGTTCTGTTTGTACACACAGATTGGTATGAATCACAAAGCTGGAAGATGAATCTGAAGGATGAGGGCATTCATAAGATTTCATTACAAGAGATGTCAACGCAACAGGCCCATAGTCATCTAAATTGCTAGGATGTCTTTTTTTTTGTGGTACAGGGCAAATTGTTCATTCTTGCTAGACAGATGGCACAACTCCACAATTCAAAAACCACGAGCACAGCCTACAGAAAACATATGATTGTTCTGAACATGATTTTAAAAGATTTCCACAAACATTGTCTGGGCCTTCAGCTTTAATTATCTTTAACTTTATTTTTAACCTTGAGCAGCAGAATCGTCAATACGTAAAACTCCTTCATCATCATCACAGCTGTTTGAAATATTTAGCATCACAGTTTCCAAATTTTCACCAACGTGTTTTCATTTCAAAACGGTAAAAAAAAAAAAGAAGATTATTCACTTTGTTAGCAAAATCATAACATTCCTCTTCTGATAGATTGCATTCACTTCATGATTTACTCTGTCTAGTGAGAGTTTTTAGGGCATCCCATGCATTTCGCTTTTTTCCCGACTCAAAGTGCTTTTCTACCTTTTTTTCTGTATGCCATCTTTGCGGCCTTTATTTTATGTCTTAGTTTTTCTTTGAACTGTTTTATTTACAAAATCATCTTTTAATTGAAACGCAATTTCTTGTCATTCAGTGTTTTCATTAAAGATTTGAAATCCCAAAGCTTACTGTTCAGAAGAATTTTACCAGTTGTCTTTGGTACCAACATGTTTTCACAAAAGGTAACATCAACAGAGATAACGTCAACAGCTTCAACCACATCAACACAAGCATAAAAATCACGTCCCAGTCTGTGCACTCATAGCAAGCTTGCAGTTGTTCCAGGCTATTAGGGGACATGTTTGTTACAGTTTTCTGCACAACAGGGTGAGTTTGAATACCAGGTCGGCAAGAGGGGAGCATTTTATCCAGGACGCAACGTAGGCAGGTTATAATGAAACAGCTTGGATTCACCGCTGTCAAGCAGGGTTGAATTCAAACAAAACCTTAGCAACCTTTTTCATAAAGATAAATGTTCCTAATCCTTGAATCTTCTCTTTTGCAGAACATGGTCAACAATTACTAGATGGAGGGTTATAGTGCGCAGGTATGATAACATCACACAAGAAGAACGGTATGAAAGATGGCCTAATATCTGCAATATCTACACACGGAACAGGTAATCTTTTTAAACACAGGTCTTACTAGCTTATTTGCTTGTCTATGCTTGCATTCGTTTTCTGTGTAGTAGATGAGAAACAATTGTGAGGTTATGTTCTCATGCGTTTCACAGGCTGAACACACATGGCAAAGACCATGGCCAAAGAACTTTTAAGTTACATTTTGTTTTGGTTTCCTTGTTCATTTGTGTTTTGTGGCTGGTGGTTCCTGGGCAAAAATACCAAACCAAATGAGATCGACAGTATTATGTCAAATAGATAGACTGGCGTGACAGATGAGGTGCCCTGTGTGTCCTGCCCTGCAGACGATGGAAGGAAGGGGAGGAGGGTGGACGTTTTCCCAAGGGTCCCATGCTTGGACTATCACTTATGGAGGCTGTCCCTATCTGCGTAATTACCCCACCATAGAACACCTGGGCATTTCTTATGGGAACAGCCCCAAAGAATACCTCACCCCCGTCCACGTCCACTGTGTAATGACAACCAACTGTTTCCCAGGACATAGACCATTTGTAGCTAGCTAGCCCCCATATCACGGGGCCAGCTGTTTCCCAGGACATAGATCATTTGTAGCTAGCCCCCATATCATGGGGCCAGCTGTTTCCCAGGACATAGACCATTTGTAGCTAGCCCCCATATCACAGGGCCAGCTGTTTCCCAGGACATAGACCATTTTGTAGCTAGTCCCCATATCATGGGGCCAGCTGTTTCCCAGGACATAGACCATTTGTAGCTAGCCCCCATATCACGGGGCCAGCTGTTTCCCAGGACATAGACCATTTGTGTAGCTAGTCCCCATATCATGGGGCCAACTGTTTCCCAGGACATAGACCATTTGTAGCTAGCCCCCATATCACGGGGCCAACTGTTTCCCAGGACATAGACCATTTGTAGCTAGTCCCCATATCACGGGGCCAGCTGTTTCCCAGGACATAGACCATTTGTCAAGTCAAGTAAACTTTATTATCTCAATTTGAGAAATTAATTTGTGGTTGCACACATTCACAGCAAATAAACAATAATTTTTTTCACATTACCCATTTTCTCACATATGACATACATTCATATAAAGGAATTTGGATTTCAATTAAACATCTCGGCTCATAAAATCAATGGACAGGGAATAAAACTTTGTTTAAATCTGACACTTCTGCCTTTAACTGATCGATATCTTCGTCCTGACTGAAGAGGGTCATACTGATTTGCAAGAACGTGGGTCTGGTCACACGCAATCTTCTTCGCTTTACAAACAACACGGCACCTGTACAGCTCACTAAGACTTTTTTTTTGTCTCTCACCAACGATTTTTCCTCCCACGTTCACCACTTTCTCAAGCACATTTCTACTCTTCACAGTCAACCCACCATACCAACACATAAATGAGAAAGTTAAAACAGATTCCAAGAAGCATGAATAAAATGTCCGAAGAATGTCAGTATTCACATGAAATGATCGCAGCTTGCTGGTTTGACATTTTTTTTTTGTGGACATACTCAACATGGGATTTAAAAATTCAGCTTATTTGTAGCTAGCCCCCATATCACGGGGGCCATTTCCCTATCATTTACTGGAGACCTGCTTGGTTGGAAACAGTCAATGGGTCTCTATACTCAAAAACGGGGCGACGAATCTTTCACAGTGTCAAAGAAAAGGCGTAGAGAAGTCGGTCTCTTCAATTAACCCTTTTAGACAATACTTTTAGACACACCACACACACACACACACACACACACACACACACACACACACACACATGTATAGATGGATGGATAGACAGATAATGGATTGATAGACAAATACATGGATAGACAGATCGATAAATGGATAGATACTTACATACATAGATACATAGAAACATGCTTATGTATGCCTGTTGAACAAATTAGTAGTGGGGGGGAAACAAGTGTACGATAACAAGTTTCCAATATTGAAAAGGAAATGTACAGACTAAAAGAAAATTGAGGGATAGATGGAGAGGGTGGCAGAAAGAAAACAGACACGGAGAAAAGTATTCTTCATTAATAAAAAAATCCTGTGTGCTTCAAATGGCCAGGGGGTAGTCCCTACAGAGGGAACCTGATGATACTCGATTTGAGCAGCTGCTCTGGGTTGAACAGCCAGTTGACAGGAGATGACCACATCTGTGCCTCCGGTGCCTCTCCATGCAAGGTCAGAAGACAAATGTGGGAGGGTGTGCTTGAGTTGGAAAAGAGAGTAAGAGAAACATGTGAAAACGTTTGATTCACCTTTTCCTATCGGACAGAATCGTTCCCTTTATTTACCACCCAGGATGCATACCCCCACGCCTAGTGAGTATACTGATGTCAGGAAATTGATTAGTAACTTTCTTTGTATAGCATGCGCACACATCCATTTCTTCCATAGCACTGCTTCTCATATAGTATGTCTGTGTTCGTATTCTCATACTACAGATAGCGTTTTAACTTCGTCCTGTTTCTTTGTGGATTTCTTTCTTTATCATTTGTTTCGATAGAAGTTACTTTGGACATAAGATGGGTACACGGATAATGATTGAATTGACCAAAATGTCTGCTAGCAAGACCAATAACTGTGCAAGTTATGACGGTTCTTTGCATGCCTATCAAGGCACACTG
>JADBJO010034834.1:0-2500 GCA_016801955.1 Conus betulinus
GCGAAGGATGGATAAAAGGGAGCAGGTGGTTGATGGGGGGGGGTGGGTGGTGTGGGGGATGGGAAGAACATTTTCGTCATTTTTTTTTTTTTTTTTTTTTTTTTTTTTTTTTTTCAATTTCAATTTTTTTTTTTTTTTTTTGTCCCCCTAAGGGGCACACACGTACCTGTCAAGACATTTATTTACAAACAGAAAAGGTGAACAGAGAACAGAACTAAAAATAACAAAAAACGGACAGTGGATCTTATCTCACATCAACAATTACGAAGCAGCGATCATTTGTTGTTGGTCATTCCTTTTTTTTTTTTTGTTTTTTTTTTTTGATAGATTTCATCGTATTGTTCGAATGACGATGATGACAAGAGGTAGAACGAAAGTACAACTGGGGGCTGGAGGGAGAGGAAGGGTGGTGGGGGTGGGTGGGGGAATATGGAGATATGTAGGGGAGCGTGAGTATGTTTTTTGTGTGTGTGTGTGTGGGGGGGGGGGGGGGGGGGGTGGTGGTAAGAATATCTTGATGGTGAAGAATGGCGTGTGGTGCATCCCACAAAAATAGAAAGTCCACAGGAAGGATGAAAACAGAAAGTATTCCATGGTCTACATGGAATGATACGGATCCCCATCGCCAGACAGACAGACAGACAGACAGACAGACACACACACACACACCACACACACACACACACACACACATAACAAACTAACCACACACACACACACACACACACACACACACACACACAACACACACCCACACACACACACACACACACACACACACACACACACACACACACACACACACACACACACACCACACACACACACACACACACACACACACACACACACACACACACACACCACACACACACACACACAATCTGCAAACAAACTAGTGGCCCTTTAGAATGTTGTCATGACGGTATTGCAAAATAGTAATGATCGTGGGTTATGATGATGACGATTATGATAACAATAACAATAATGATAATAATGATAACAACTGATGATGATGATAATAATATTGATAGAAATAATGATAATGATGAAGATGATAATAATAATAACAACAACAACAACACAGCAACAACAACAACAACAACAACAGTAATAATAAACTAGAAAGGCACTCGAAAAGTGCACATCTGTGATACTGGAAACCTTGTTTGCAACCAAGGGAAATATAGTGGGTACGAGCTAAAAGAGTTACTTCCCGAGTGTGCTTGCGTGCTTGCGTGCGCGTGTGTGTTGTGGTGTGGTGTGGTTGGGTGTGTGTGGTGGGGTGTGGTGGTGGTGGTGGGGTGGTGTTGTGTGTGTGTGTTGTGTGGTGTGTTTGTGTGTGTGTGTGCGCTGCGCGGCGCACGCGCTCGTGCGTGCGTGCGTGTGTGTGTGTGTGTGTGTTGTGTGTGGTGTGTGTGTGTGTGTGTGGGTGTGTGTTGGATGGTTTCTCGGAATCGTCACAATCTCGCCGTACAGATCCCGAATCCACACCACGCTAAAAGAGAGAGAGAGAGAGAGAGAGAGAGAGAGAGAGAGAGAGAGAGAGAGAGAGAGAGAGAGAGAGAGGCGGACGGGCGGGCGGGCGGACGGACGAACGGACGGACGGACGGAGGGACGGACGGACGGACGGACAGAGAGAGAGAGAGAGAGAGAGAGAGAAGAGAGAGAGAGAGAGAGAGACAGAGAGAGAGAGAGACAGAGACAGAGAGACACCAGAGACACAGAGAGAGAGAGAAGAGAAAGAGAGAGAGAGACAGCGAGGGAGAAGAAGAAGAAGAAGAAGAAGAAGAAGAAGAAAGAAGAAAAGAAGAAGAAGAAGACGAAGACAAAGACGGCGAAAATAATTTAGGCGAAGACGACGACAACAAAGACGACTAGGAAAACGACGACGACGACGACAACGAAAATTACGACAAAGACGATGACGAAGAAGACGACGGCGAGCAAGGAGACAAATAAGAAGACGAACAAAAGAAAGCCGACGGCGGCGACGACGACGACGACGACGACGACGACGACGACGAAGAAGAAGAAGAAGAAGAAGAAGAAGAAGAAGAAGAAGAAGAAGAAGAGCACGAAAACGAAGAAGACGATGACATAGACGACACAAAAGGAAGATGACGATGAAGACGACGACAAACACATACCGTTTCTGATAACGACGCATACCGTTTCCAATAACTAAACCATTTCATTTCTTTCCTTAACAAAACGTTGTTGCAGTGAACGTACATGTTAAGACGCTAGCGTGCAAGGGTTTGATGGACTTTACCGTCGTGTCCGGCGGATGAATAGGCAGGCAGGTCATCCGCTGTTGTGGGTCCTCATGTGGGAATGAAGACCAATTCTTGAGGCACAAAGTCGTCCACAGACGCGGCGTGGAATAGAGTCCTGCAAAGATGGGCCCCGTCTTCTCCGATTCCGCTTTTCCTGGATGGCGGCTGCTCTGTTGCGCTCGAATGTCCTTGTGCCCTGGGTACACCGTTGCTTCCGCGCT
>JADBJO010034834.1:7500-12976 GCA_016801955.1 Conus betulinus
GCCGATGACTGATTTCACGCACTGACCAAGCATACTGTTCAGGCCCTTGGACAGCAAGCTAGCATGCTTCTGCGCGCTACCATCATCGTAGGAGAGAGAGAGAGAGAGAGAGGAGAGAGAGCGAGAGAGAGAGAGAGAGAGAGAGAGAGATCAATAGAACAGAATAGAATAGTATAAATTTTACTGTCATGAAACCTCAGGGTTTATGAGACACGATATGGTTATCATAGAAGAACAAAACAGCTATACAACACATTTCCTTAATAACGACTGAGCATTCTCCATAGTTATTAACTGGCTTGGAACAATATTTGAAGCTTTAATATTAAGACATTGTATGCCACTCATTAAAATATTTCTGTTGGCATCAAACTTTTCACAGTGATCAAGAAAATGAACTTCGTCTTCCAATACATTACAACGATGGCACAGTCTTTGATCTCTAGACATATGCAGATATCGTCCTTTTTTCTATTCTTAGTCATGGGCGCTGATCCGAAGTCTTGCTAACGCTTGTCTGTGCCTCGGATCTGTAACAGTGGTGAAATAATGCTCTGTTTCATATTCTTTTGCAATGGTGTTGTAAAAACATTAAGTTCTGATGAGTTTGTTTTTCTTCTCTTTCCAATATCGAATATATTCATTTTCTAACTTTTCAGATATTACAGCTTTTTAGTCTTCGTATATTTGAACGTAGATTTGATGTTGTCCAACATGTCCCATATTTGCATCTACCAATATATCTTTAACAATGTCAACCAAGGATCATTGTTGATCACCTGATAATGCATGCATTGATACATTCTATGGGGCAAGAGAATTTTTTCTGACAAATCGAGAACGTGTAAGCCAATAGGATATTGTTTTGACAGGTTATTTTTTAACTCACTGGAAGTCTGCCTAATTCTCCTAATACAGGAAGTACTATTAGCTTTCAGTTAAGTCCAAGAATTTGTTTACAAAGTTTTAAATGTATCTTTTCGTGTGCAGATTTTACTTGTCAGGCAGTTATCAAATAGCTTTTTTAATTCAGAGAAGTCGGTTTAATGGTTTGGAAGGGAATCATACTTCTGTCCCGTAGATTAATATTGGAGTTATTAACGCATCACATAATATGACTATTGTATTTTTTTTATTAAATGTTGTATTTCTAGAGGTCCTGTGTACAGTGTGTAATGCTTTGCTCGCTTGTTTACTTAAGTGTTCCTGTGCTTTCGAAAGGCTTCCATTCTTGTGGAAAATAATTCCCAATATTTGTATTCGTCAGCCATTTGAGTTATGTTTTCAACACAGTAAAATCAGATTGGTACTTTGGTGCTTGATTTTGTGAATATAACAACTTTTGTTGCGTGTAAGCACAGGTTTTGTACCACGCAGTGCGGAGGGTAGACCAGGTCTTCCTGACTGACCCAGCAGCAGTAAAATGCTGATTGCGTTTCTTTTTGGTTAATGTACACATCACTGACAATAATTATTTGTGGCATGTCCTGCTCTCATGAAGATCATCAGCTCAATGGCTTTCGCTCACGCCTTGTCAGTCCGGTCCGTTCTGGAGGGGAAACAAGTGCAAAATTATAAATTTACCCAACCTATTTATGTTCAGCACTCTCTCTCTCTGTCTGTCTGTCTCTGTCTATCTCTGTCTCTCTCTGTGTCTGTCTGTCTGTCTGTCTGTCAGTCTGTCTGTCTGTCTTTGTCTCTCTGTATCTCTCCTTTCTTTCTTTCTCTCTGTCTGTCTCTGTCTGTCCTGTCTGTCTTTCTGTCTGTTCTCTCTCTGTCTCCCTCTCTCTCTCTCTCTCTCCTCTCCTCCTCTCTCTCTCTCTCTCTGCCCGCCACTTGCTCCTAAGTTTTAATATTTTTACGGTTCAGTCCATAACACAAGATGCCATGCTACACTACAGATACACACTTATCCTATACATCGTTGCCAGACTTCAGACCGCTCTGTTTGTCTACTGTGACACGCGCATGGAAAAAAAAATCAAAATGATTTATACTTGTGTGATGATGAGAAAATGATTGAAAGACTAAAATTTGTGGTGGGAAACGGAAAATATGCTGGAGCTGATCAAATAGGAACCAATCCAGACCAGCGCTGACATTATCTGTGTGACATTTTTTTTTTTTGCCGACTCCTTAATGATTTCATATTTGCATGGTACAGGATGAATTTGTTTTGACAATGATTAGAAAACAATGAACAGACAGTCATGGTGGAAGAGGTGGGAGTGTAGTGGTTTCTAATGGGAACAGATTGAGCCTAACTTTGTGCTCTTTCCCTCGACTGTGTGCGCGCGCGGGGTACACACACACACACACACACACACACACACACACACACACACACACACACACCACACACACACACACACGTAAACGCCCATATAAAGGCACACATGCATACATTCATACATGCACACAAGCATATAAGTACGCCTACATGTGCAGATGCGTGCGTGCAGGAACATGCTCACACAAGCCCACATATCACACACACACACACACACACACACACACACACACACACCACACACACACACACACACACACACACACATGCGCGCGCACGCGCGCACACACACATACACACACACACACACACGGACGCACGCAGGCACACAAACACACACACACTCGCGCACCGCGCACGCGCGTGCACATACACACACACACACGCGCGCGCCCGCGCACGCGCACACACACATACATACGCACACACGTGCACAGGCATCAGCGCATGCACTGGCGCACACCCACATAGGCCCGCGCCCCCACACGCCCGTACACACACGTATATGCACACACACACACGTGTGCACTCACAATACACACACACACACACACACACACACACACACACACACACACACACACACACACACACACCGTGAATAATGGCACAGCCAGTGTTAGGTAAGTACAAAGGTCTGACTAGCGCGTCGGGCTAATGCGGCTGCTGCTAAGTCGTAGCCACGAGACCCTCTCCTTAAATTATCTCACCTAAATCATTAACTCATTTTCCCATCAGCTTTAAACCACGGTCTCACAAGTTAGCGGATCTGGTGCAGTGTGTATGCGCTAGTCCACACACAGTGACACCTCCATCATGAAACTGAAACTGAAGCTGTATATGTGTTTTGTTTTTTTCAGGTCGTTTTCCTCCGCCCCCTTCTTTCGACTTTATCAAAGTGAAGTCCATCACACCCCCACAATTCCTCAATTACCCTTTTCTCTCAAAATTCCAAAGTGCCGAACGCATTTTACAGCGTTCCTGAAACACCCGTGGAGGGACCATTTGCCAAATGAAAAGAGTGAAGTCACGGCTCTCTGCTGTTCGCCGGCCAACCCCCTTCCCCTGCCTTTTTCCCACTCGTCCCCCCTCGGTCCTTCATGTCCTGTCTCCATGACTACCAGACTTCCCCAGGGGAATCAAGCCTTCAGTTGCTCGTGTTAGTGGCCCGCACGTATAAACGAAGCTTCGTGTTCCCTCTTGACGTTACGCTGCGAGCTGAGAGGAGGTGGGGGAAGGGCGGGCGAGGGAGGGGGGGGGGGGGGGGGGGGGAGAGAGGGGACAGAAGGAGGGGGAGTAGATATTTGACACGCCTGTCCGAGGGTGAAAGGACCACCCAGCCAATGTCCAGGGAAATTCAAATGGACAAGATCATTCACGAATCAAGCTGCAGATGGTTGGCTGTGTTTCTGTAGATTGGTGTGCAGTGAAAAGGAAACCAAAGGCATCAGGAAGAAGGAATGGAAGGCTTTATGCATGGCCCAGATATTATGGAACTGAGCGTAAAAGCGGTACACGTGTGAACATTACAGCGACTGAAACAAACTCATTGGCCGCTTGTGGCTACGTTAACACCCAGTAAATAAGCTGAATGGGACTGAAAACTGCGCTGATAGGATATCAGCTGTATATCTATCTGTTAACGGATCCATTCTTTTTGATTCAAGATGACTTGTGAGCTGACTTCAACAACGGTGTCAGCCCTGATATGGCCCTTTGCTGTCAGCTGGGCTTTAAGGAACAACACCTTACCTTACTAATATCATTTGATAGGACAATATGGATATCATTTTCTCGCCTTTGCACTGTGATCAGCTCAGCAATGCTTTTGACTTCATCATTCCACTTGTGTGGAACAGGAAGCCAAACTGAAGAAATGCCCACCGTTGCTGTCTGTATTTAAGAAGCTCTTCAAAGCACGGTGCACAGTTAAGGAACATACACCCATGACTGGACATGACTTGCAGAAAAATAAGAAAAGATAAATGTGCTGGATCCATTGCCATTTAAATTTGACCCACCTTGAAGAAGGTATGCTACTGGAATTGAACAATGTGACCAGACTTCTTTATTTCTGGTCCACTATATTGAGTAAAATGTTGATTCCAATTTGGTCATCCAGTTGATTGATATTGCATGGAATGGCCCGCTCTCGATGAAATTTATGTTAATATTTGTAACACTGTTTACATACAGTATATCCTAACGAAGCTTTGATCAACATTCAATGCAATATTGGTAGCTGATCACAATTTGGGAAGAAATGCGTACTTTTGTAACATTGAAATTCTCTTCTTTTTTTTTTTCAAAAGGTAGATTGCAGTTTTATTACCGTTAGTAACAACTTCCTGCAGGGCAAAGCTGTAAAGTTCTTTTCGATGTTTGTCATTCTGCTCTCAGACTTTCGTCAGAAAGCACTCATAACTGCCAGAATAAAGCCTGCATTAAAGTTAACCATGGACACACTCATGCACACACGTGCAAACACGCACACATACACGCGCACACACACACACACGTGCGCACGCCCACACACACACAAATAAGCGCGCGCGCACACACACACACACACACACACCACACACGCACGCACGCACGCACGTGGCAACAAAAAACTGGGTGATAAATCACACTCACTTTGTTTAACACAAAGGAGTCCCAAACATAAAAGCAGCAGTAAACTGCAAAAATTCAACACAACTTTTTTCCAAGTCCTATAATGAATTCAGCATACACAACAAACACGAAGACCAAAATAGGCATCGAACGCAAGCACAAAACCTCTCACGAGTTCCAGACAGATTCGGCGAGAGATCAAAGATGATCAGTGCCTTTGCGAAGAGCTGTTGCCATCGCACGTTTCCATTACTTGACGGTTGTCCATAACCCTCAGCAGAGCCATATTCATGGGCGTAATCTGATCCTGCCTCTACCCTGTTTCTATGCCAATTGATCTGTTTGATTCCAACCTGTGAAGGGCCCTAGCATAGAAGTAGGGCCTCATTTTCGTCCTAAGCATGTAATCTCATTCTGTTGTATAAGGTGGATGGTTTAGTTTTCTATATCCCTGACAAGTGGCATGGTAGCGTCCCTTGCTACCTGTGGTGGCGTCCATTGCTGGTCTTTCTTTTTTCTTTTTTTTTTCTTTGATTACCATTTCCCCTTGTCTTTGCATGTTAGTGGATA
>JADBJO010034835.1:5000-7500 GCA_016801955.1 Conus betulinus
CCCCCCCCCCCCCCCCCAACTACCTTAAGGCTGAAGATGCTGAGAGAGAGAGAGAGAAAAACCCACTACTACTTAAGGCTGAAGATGCTGAAAAAGAAAGAGAGACACACACACACGGCTCAAAATGCGCGCGCACACACACACACACACACACACACACACACTTCCCACTGACTTAAGGCTGAAGATGCAGCAACAACCAGCCCTTGAGGTATATCTATGTATATGTATATATATATATATATATAATATATATACACCTATAAATATATGCACACGTCTTCGTCCTGAGACAAAGAACAGAAATGATCATGACGAACTTGTGGCGTCTCTCTTGCCACTCGCTTAAGGCTGAAGATGCTACTCACTTAAGGCTGAAGATGCATCAAAACGAGCGAGCCCTTCAGCTACACCTGAAAGTCTAGACATGTGTGTCATGGTCCTGATCATCACAAGCTGAAGAACAACGAGAAGGAGAAGGAGACACAATGATGATGATGATGATGAAGACACCAGTTGCGTCTCACTTAAGGCTGAAGATGCAGGAAGCCTGCCATACGAAGAGATAGACATGTGTATGTGCATATGTCATGGTCCTCATCATGGCAAGATGAAGAAGAAGAAGAAGAAGAGAGAAAATGAACAGAAAGGATGACGAGGACCTGCTTGCACCCAGCTGTGTTGTCTCTCTCGGGCCGCTCACTTAAGGCTGAAGATGCAGGGGGGGGGGGGGGGGGGGGGGGGGGGGGGGGGGGGGGGGCCAGCCAGCGCCCCCCCGCCATCCGGTCCGCATGAAGATATATGCCTGTATGTGCATACCATCATCACGTGATGAAGAAGAGGAAGGAGAGAAAGACTAGAAATGATGTGGTGATGAGCTGATTATAACAGCTGTGTCTGTCTGGCCACTCACTTAAGGCTGAAGATGTTGCTGGGAAGACTGGCGGCCAAAGATGCAGCACCAAACCCGCCCCCCCCATCCCCCCCCCCACCCCCCCCAAAAAAAAAAAACAAAAAAAAAAAACAGAGACAAAAAAGAACAGTAACAGTAATATGACAACAACAACAACAATAATAATAATATATAATAATAATAATAATAATAATAATAATAATAATAATACGTATAGCAGGAACAATATCACAACAATAACAATGACCATAAAGATCGTAATAACAATAATGATAATAATGATAACAGTGACAGCAACAACAGCAACATACAATTATAACAATAAGAGTCATAATTATAAAATAAGTAATAAATAATTAAATAAATAAATAAATAAATACATAATTAAAATACTGACACTAATAATAACGAACGGAGAACAACAACGATAATTCCGAGAATGTATTGGTAGTAAATGGCAATCGGACAGTGAGAGAACGACATAGGAATTCTAACAAGAAGAATCATAATATGTAACAATTGAATAAATAAATAAATAAATAAATAAATAAATACACACACACACACACACACACACACACATACATAAACAACAAGTGGAATAGAGAATAACGCTAATTCCGAGAATATATGGTGGTAATAAACAATCAGAGAGTAAGATAAGGAAAACACCCCACCCCACCCCTCCACTCCCCCAAGGAAAACTCCATTGGGGGGAGGGGAGGGAGGGGGGGGGGGCGGCGGGGAAGGACCTATCAAACGTGACCCTCTGGGCAACTACAAATCACTGTCAGTCATACCAGACTTCTCGGCAAGGCGCCAGAGCAGGAAAGGCGGGGGCGCCGCCATGTTAAGGCTGAAGATTAGGTAGCGCGGCCGTCATGAGCTTCCGCAGCGGGTTTGGAAGTTGCTTAAGGTGTGGGAACGGGCGGCGAGCTGAATCGCGGCCGCGTCTCGCCCGGCTGCTCGCCCCGGCGCGTCCGCCCCGTTCCGTACACGCATTCTCCTTCGGCATTTTCGCGAGCGCTCGGCGTGCGAGGTCTGAGTCGGTGCTGGCGGTAAGGGTGCGCGAGAAATTGATCGATCCCGCCACTCCGGCTGCAGCGCTTCCCGCTTGCGCCGAGTCCCAGCGTGAGTTCGAACGGCTGCCGCGGTTTCTCCGACGGACACGTTGGGTCTCTGCGCGGTCGGCGTCTTGACGGTCCGTAGATGGTGGCGTGCCATCGGTGACGACGGTGGGAGAGCGACCTCGCCGGTTTCTCTCCAACCCGGAACGAGGGCCCTAGGTGCGTGGGACAGGAGGCTCCCTCCCCTTCGGCCTCAGAAAGAGTAACGCCTGGTTCATCTCGCGAAGGACGCGCCCGTCCCATCGGGTCGTGGTCCGGCACGTGGTAACGAGCAGGCGAGGCGTTCGGGACAGGCTCCCGTTCTCCCCTCCCTGCTAGACCGGGCCCTCCCCCGAGTTTGCTGCTGCTGCCGCTGCCGTCTCGGGGGCTGGCGTCGGTCGGACCGAAGAAGGATTCTCGCTTGCGATTGGGCCCTGAATCTGTTGTCCGCCGCCCACCGCAGTCTCTCTGGTGAAGACCG
>JADBJO010034836.1:0-12973 GCA_016801955.1 Conus betulinus
CTATTCTGGGTTTCTGCATCTAATGATTGCACAACTGTCCTGTCTTGTCTCCCGGTAGATATGCCACCTGTCTGTGGTATCCTTTGTGTCTGCACACACACACACCCCACACACACACACACACAGAGGCACACAGCAGCACACACACCACACCCACCTGGCCACAGACAACAACACACACACACACACCTACACCACACACATCGACACCACACACCAACAAACCCGACACACCACACACAACACACCACACACACACACACCCACACACACACACACACACACACACCCCACGGACCACACACACTCCACACACACACCCACACACCACACACACACACACACACGCACCACGCAACACCTACACACATCATCACAAACCGCACGTCACTGCCACGTACACGCCCTCACCACACCACACACACCACAACACCACACACACCCACAACACACACACACACACACACTTCATGGAAGAGAATACCACAGTGTCTTGTCCATCCATTGCCCTCACTGGGTCAGTTCCAGCACTGTCCAGCAGCTGACACACTCCTCACTGGGTCAGTTCCAGCACTGTCCAGCAGCTGACCACCCCTCACTGGGTCAGTACCAGCACTGTCCAGCAGCTGACCACCCCTCACTGGGTCGACAGTTTTCTTTATTTCTTTCCTTTTTTTTTTTTGACGTCTCATTTTTATTAAAATACTGCCCATTCTGAATCCCCGTCCTGCCTATGTATGACCCTTACATCCAGGTTGCTCATGTCACGATGTCTTCAACGCAGTCCACAAGGAGCAATGAATGTCCAGTCATCTTGAGGCAACCCACTACAGGAGACACTGGACTGTCGCCACGTCTCGTACTGAGTTGGGTCTGTTTCTGACCTAACATAGGCGAGACACTACCACCTAACAAGCCCTCCACTGACAGCTGTCACTGCACGGTCGTGAATCCAGTGTGTGTGACTATCATCCTCTGGAGATCCTGCCAGTGGCGTTGTCCATGAACTCACCGACCCTGAAGACATCTACACAGAGTCACCATGAGCATGGACATGGAGAGAGAAATGACACTGGGGGTCACCACGACAGCCGGACATGAAGGGTCACAGAGTTCATGGTGTTGAATGAGGATGAAGGACGCTGGTGAGTATTCTAGGGGTTTCCTTCTGATCTGAGGATAGACGACAGGGATGTTCTCCACGTCTGATACGTCCCAGTATCCAATAGGCTGGAGAGATACAGACATCTAAGTGTTAGGAAAAATGAGCAAGACTAAACTTGATGAAATTCGACGATGTATTCTAAGTTTTCCTGTTTGAGCCAACAGCACGCCAACCTCTGGTATGAACTGGCCAGGGCCAACCAGTCCATTTATAACTGTGATAAGAATCAAACCCAAGATCTCCCAGCTCGCAAGACCGCGATGTTGGCCACTGCACTAAGTGACAGATTGAAGTTTTTACCTCCCCCCCCCCCCCCCCCCCCCATCCCTTCGCGCACACATTTACTTGAACGGTTTACTAAATGGCTAAGTTTGCTTAGCTCCCAGTCTCGCAGGAATTTCATTCTGCTCTGAGATCAGATGAGAGGGTGTTGCTGACGTCACCTGCCATGTAAATATGAGCTTTCCTAGAAGGATTATTATTCCCTCAGCAGACATCATTTCGCTATGGAGTTTCTTGTCTGAGAAACCTGTCAAGACTTGTTCCGTTTCAAAATGAGTGTGGTTATTTATTCATGGGCCAAGAATCCGGTGGTAATGAAGAAATGCTGAGACGCTGTCAGCAGTGTAAAAGTTGGTCGTCGTTCAGTGTTCAATGTTCCTTGGAAAAGGTGTTGAGCAAGAAATGTATGCAATATATGCAATGTGTATGCAGCGTTGAGCAAGAAATGTATGCAATGTATGCAGTGTGTATGCAGTGTTGAGCAAGAAATGTATGCAATGTATGCAGTGTGTATGCAGTGTTGAGCAAGAAATGTATGCAATGTATGCAGTGTGTATGCAGTGTTGAGCAAGAAATGTATGCAATGTATGCAGTGTGTATGCAGTGTTGAGCAAGAAATGTATGCGATGAAAATGTGCGTCAAACACGGTGCCGGTGTCGGTATTGAATCTAGGCAGTAACAGGCTGGAATCCTGTGCGGTGAACTGACCCCTGTCTTCTGCAAAAAGACGCTCTCTCCAGGGCAGTTGGGGGAAGGGTGTGGGGAGGGGGAATATCCTTCACTCGTGTCAATCTTCCCATGAAGGATCTCAAACGTGGCAAGGTGGAAGAAGGTCAGATGCTGGTCATTTCCACATGAAAGTCAGATGCTGGTCATTTCCACATGAAGGTCAGATGCTGGCCATTTCCACATGAAGCTTTTTGACTATGTGGGGCTGTAGCTGTGGAAAAATTGTGTCTGTCACCTTCAGAAACAAGGGTCTGTCGGTGATCCATTGCTGATGTCAGTTAGTTCGGGCAGCGTTTGTACAAACCCCTCCACCTCATCCAGCAGTCCACCATTTCCACCCCCCTCTCTCTCTCCCTACCCATTCCCATTAACTGCAGTTGATCAACCAGGCAGCCACACCACCCCTCATCTCCCCCCCCTTGCAAATCATCAGCGGAATCCCCAAGCAAAAACAAAGTCAGAAATTCATGAGTATGACGATGACAATCATCACACGATAGGACTGTCAAATGTGCCTAGCTTGAACACTCGCCGTTCATTCTGTCATGTCACGGTGCCCACACAGCCTTTTAAAGCAGTATTCTCATGTCTGGAATATATGTTCATTTTCATGGTACTTCTTGCATTATATTTTGGTAGTCTTCGGTTGACACATGAAGCAACATGACTGGTGTCCTCAACACGGGGACCTCGTCTATTCTCAACCTTGGGAAAATTAGTCGTTGACCTGGTATGGTACCAGTTAATGTGTAAGCTGAGTGTGAGCCATGTTCCTGCACAGTTTCACATACCGTGGAAAACGCGCAAACTTGGCTAAGCAACCTAGTCTCTGGTTCAAACTACCTTTCCAACTGCAGTCCCCTTTCTCAACAGTGTCCTGTGTGTATGGAAGACACAGTGGATTTTCAGAAGTGGAGTCGCAGACTAGGCTGCTTACATTTTGTCTTTCCTAGGTTCATTGTAGTACCCAAAGCGTTGCGCAGCAAGTGAATTTAGCACGAACACGTGCAGTGTTGCGCAGCAAGTAAATTTTGCACGAACACGTGCAGCGTTGCACAGCAAGTGAATTTAGCACGAACACGTGCAGCGTTGCACAGCAAGTGAATTTAGCACGAACACGTGCAGCGTTGCACAGCAAGTGAATTTAGCACGAACACGTGCAGCGCGTGCCGTACATACTTTCATATAGTCGCCTTTTTTTGTGTTTGTTGACTACTTTTTTTTTTTTCCGGGACAACATTCTATGCATAGAGATGGCCCTGAGAAGGCCTTTGGCGGTTGTCCAGGCCATGAAAATAAAACGTGATTATGAAAAGGTTGAAAATAAAGGCACAGATGTGATCAGTCTTAACATGATGTTTCTGTCCTTTGAGTTGAAGACAAAAGACCTTTGGAAATGTGCTGTGGTCTCACTACTGAGAGTTAAAATTAACAGAAAGATCAGAAAAAAAGATCTCTGGTTGGCATTTTGCGCACACACGTGCGCGCGCGCGCGCACACACACACACACATACACACACACACACACACACACACACCACACACACACACACACATGCACGCACGCACGCACACACACATACAGGCAAACACATATATCCCCCCCCCTACACACACACATACACACACACAATTATACACATAAAACAAACGCACGGGCATGGACAGACAGAAGAGAGAGAGAGAGAGAGAGAGAGAGAGAGAGCGAGAGAGAGCAGAGAAGAGTAAGCTCTGTGTGTGTGTGTGTGTGTGTGTGTGTGTGTGTGTGTGGTGTGTGTGTGTGTGTGTGTGTGTGTGTGTGTGTGTGTGTGTGTGTGAGAGAGAGAGAGAGAGAGAGAGAGAGAGAGAGAGAGAGAGAGAGAGAGAGAGAGAGAGAGAGAGAGAAGTTTTGATGAGTTTGGTTTCCACCGACCAGAATCCGACAAAAAATCACAATACAGTCACGAAATGACTCAACATCAGCACACTACGAGATCTTCTTCTGCACAGCATGAGAAAGTCTTTGTCGTGTCAGGAACTGGAGGAGAGAGAGAGGCTTACATCAAACAACTCTCACCCGAGAGCCTGCCCGCACTCTCCCCGTCCTGCCACGACTCCTGTCCTTTCTTTCCACTCCCCTTAACTTCCTCACCTAAGTTAGTGTCCTTTCTCTGTCCACCTCAACAGAAGGTGAATGGTGGTGGTGGTGGTGGTGGTGGTGGTAGGGGGGTTGAAGGTGGGGTGGAGGTGAGGGGTGGGGGTGGGGGTGGGGGTTGTTTGATCATTTTTTGTTTGTCTGTATGTCTTGGACAACCCCACGTCCCCCCACCCCCGTCATCTCCACCCCCCCCCCCCCCCCCCCCCCTCCACTGTCCCTTTAAGGAGGTGAAATGGAGCGTGCGTGTTTTCTATTATTAAGCACCTTTTTGATGTTTGTCAATATTTATCACCATGTGAGAGTGAATGAATCACTCTCCTCCCTCTCCCCCTCTCTCTTTGTCTCTGCCTGTCTGTCTGTCTGTATGTCTGTGTGTCTGCCTGTCTGTCTGTCTGTCTGTATGTATGTATATGTATGTGTGTGCTGTCTGCCTTTCTGCCTGCATGTATGTGACCCGGGGGGCTCCCTCCCCCCCCCCCCCCCCCCCCCCCCCCCCCCCCCCTCAGTTTCCAGTGCATCATTGCCCCGTCTGGCCAGATTCTATTCTCAGGTCAGCATGGAGATGGCAGTCCTGCAGGATATGCCGGGCCATCTGCTTCACTTTGCCAACACTGGCTTGGTACGAGCCATTGCCTGTCCTCTGCAAAGGCTGAAGATCCTGACTTGATCTACTCTGTCCAAGAGGTATAGGGCATCATTTCCTGCCCACCATCTCCTGACGTTTCCAGTCATGGTCTTCAGCTCCTGAAGGGTGACTGCTCATTGTGGCTGAGGCTGACCTGAAAACGAATTCCTCATAACTAAACAGTGGGAGGACACCCATTGCGACATCAGCCGTCTGTCTGTGTACGTCTGTCGCAGCATTTCCCTCCGACTTGCCCCCCAGACCGAGTTTTTCAGGACCGGCAGGGTATCTGTGAAGATGACCACCTGTTGAGCATTGCTCCTGGGGGCAGCTATCAGGTCCACTGCGGCTAACAGAACCTTAACCTCTTCTTCGAAGCTAGAGCAGACCTTGCATTTGGGAAGTGCTCTGACTTCGCTGTCTGAACAGGAAGCCTGGCACATATTCCGTAGCATCCATTAGCTTCTGCGTGTGTAGCGGATCCATCTGTGGAGCAGTAGACTCGGGCTTCGTCTGGGAAGGTGTCCCCAGTGGCTACGAACAGAACTCTCTTCCCATTGTTATCCTGATCTTCCATCCGCTGCTGTTGGAATATTGTGGTCTTGATCTGCAGATCAGCTGGCAGGGTACTCCACAGACGTGGTGGAATGTTGCTGCCTCCTCTCAGTCGCCTGCTGTTACGCACAAAACTGCCTCCTTAAGACATTTGTTGAATGTGTAATGAAGTGAGCTTACGTAATCACCTAATTTTGGTTGACAGTGTGTGTGTGTGTGTGTGTGTGTGTGTGTGTGTGTGTGTGTGTGTGTGTGTGTGTGTGTGTGTGTGTGTGTATGTTGTATGTGTGTGTGTATGTGTGTGTGTGTGTGTGTGTGTGTGTGTGTGTGTGTGTGTGTGTGTGTGTGTGTGTGTGTGTGTGTGCGTGTGTGGCAAACTTGAATTATGTTTTCAACGATTAACAACGCTGGCCCAATCAAACTGGGCAGTAAAACAATCTGAAATAATTATTTTTCAAGCAAATGTTGCAGAAAAGAGGCCATAGCTATACAATCAACGTTTCAACAATATTTTCCACAGGGACAATTTGACAGTTTCATAAAATTTTCATAGTTCCTATTTACTGCGACAAATTTGACATTTTCGTAAAATTTTCATCATTCAAATTTACTGCTTGACACACCGATAAAACATACACAATGTAATCTTTTGTGTAAATATTGTAAAAAAAAAAAAAAGTAGTTGTATTCCATTAAGATCAGACCATTCCATGTATCGTTTTCTCAAACGAGCTTGCGGATATAATTCAGTATATTATGAAATGTAGAACGAAGATAGGGCAAACATATTTAGCCACATATATCTAAGTACAAAACCGTGAATTCATCATGTACGGTAGCAAGCGAGTGAAGATACAAGAAAGCACCAAATACAGCAGTCTGGATGTGTATCAATCAATGTATGTGTGGTCAAAGGACCAAGTAGATGAGCAGAGTAGGAAAGGACTGGGGAAGTAATCTGTTATGTCAAAGCGAGACAGCTAACATTTCAAATATCCCATAGCTTAAAACACGTGCGTAAGGAAGGTGTATCTATCGAGGAAGAAGGCGTTTACCTCCCTTTGAACCAAGTCTCCATGACCCACCGTAGTGCACGTACGTTTGTGTTTTATTATCTCTGAGGGAAACTAAAAGTAAACCCTTCCCTCTCCCCCCCTCCTACCCCCCCCCCCCTTCCCCCTTCCCCCTATCATCTCTTCTTCTTTCTTCTCCCATTCCTACCCCTCTCTTCTCATCCCTTTACTTCTTGAAGCATGAGTAGAAATAGCGAAATGTGGTCTTCCTTTTCCGGGACTGTTTTTTCTCTTTATTTTCATCTATGCTTCACTGTTTCTATCTATGCTTCACTGTTTCTATCTATGCTTCACTGTTTCTGTCTATGCTTCACTGTTTCTGTCATTGCTTCACTGTTTCTATCTATGCTTCACTGTTTCTATCTATGCTTCACTGTTTCTGTCATTGCTTCAATGTTTCTATCTATACTTCACTGTTCCTATCTATACTTCACTGTTTCTATCTATACTTCACTGTTCCTATCTATACTTCACTGTTTCTACCAATGCTTCACTGTTTCTATCTATGCTTCACTGTGTTCTATCTATACTTCACTGTTTCTATCTATACTTCACTGTTCTAATCTATGCTTCATTGTTTCTGTCTATGCTTCACTGTTTGTGTCTATGCTTCATTGTTTCTGTCTATGCTTCACTGTTTTCTCAAATCGGAACTATTCTAAGTGCTATTCTATGAGACAAGAAAAGAAAAAAAGACAAAAGAAAACGTGACATGTATTTTTTTTTCAAACCTATTAGTTTTTCAAATTCTCTCTCCTATGCCTGCCTCCAATCTCCACCTGCTCACCTCTCTATGTCTCTCTCGCGCGCGCGAGCGCGCGCGCTCACACGTACACACCACACGCACATAACACATACACACACGCATGCAAGCACATGCACGCACGCACGCACGCACGCGCACACACTGATACCTATTTACATACACACTTAATCACACAGACAAAGACAGACACAGACAGACAGACAGACAGACACACACACACACACACACACACACACACACACACACACACACACACACACACACACACAACACACACAAGCACGCGCACGCACAAGCACATACACACGCACACACACACATTTACACACCCAGGCATACGTACTCGCACACAGACACACACACACACACACACACACACACACACACACACACACACACACACACACACACACACACACACACACACACACACGTACACACACATACACACACACACACACACACACACACACACATGCGCGCGCACGCGCGCGCGCGCGCGCACATAGACGCTCACGTTCATACGTGTATACGCACACTTTTCCGTTCAGTTCGTTTTGCTTGTAATCCAGCGAAGCATAAGGGACCGTCTCAGGGCTGTCATTGGGACATAGTTAATTTTCCACAGATTATTTTTTGAAAATTTCAGATCAGATTCCAGTTTTTTACAAAAGGTGTAATGACAAGGATTGATTGATCTGATTTCTTATACACAGGAGAAACAAATCTAAACAATGAAAATATTAAACTGAAAAGTAATGACAGCACAGTTTGGGAAACCGAAAAAAAGGAGAAAAAAAAGGCAAGTGTTGAATATTGTTATTATTATTATTTTTTTTGGTCATAAACTCAAATTTAAGAGATATATATGATAATAGTAAGACAAGGAGAAATGACACACACACACACACACACACACACACACACACACACACACACACACACACACACACACACACACGAACGAACGAACGAACGCACGCACACACGCACGCATGCATGCACGCACGTACACACACTCACACACAGAGCTATTCAAAACAACATCCCATTCGGACGGAAAAGGGGGCGCCGATGGATTATTCACACAAAGAAATCAGTTTGCTACAAACTGAACAAAACCGCTTGCATTTTGCATATAATGTATCTGGAGATTGTGTGATGAGAACAGGATTTGCGTCAACTCAGATCTTTGAGTACGGGGTCCGGAATAGCTCAGTTGGTAGAGCGCCGGACTCGTAATCTTGGGGTTGCTGGTTCGAATCTCCGCCGGGCCGTTTCGGTACAGGGGGATTTTTCCCTCGGAGTTAACACTGGTTCTGACTCCATTTCCTATATAGTCCTTCGAATGAGACTATAAACCGAGGTTCCGTGTGTGAACGCACGCATATCATCTTGCACACACGTAAAATCCCATCACCAACTTTCGGAAGAGAAGGCCAGTTTGGCCGTTGGTATGGATGACACGTTACACATAGCATGCACCTTCCCCGAAGATGGAGTATGACTTCCTTAATGGCAGGATACAAAAACGCCATACACACAAAACTCCACTCCCTTTGTTGAGCAGATGGGGTTATTACCTGCCTGTCTATACAGGAGTGTCCGCAGGAGTATCAGGCAGCGTACGCAGAAGAAGAAGAAAAAAGAAGAAGAAGAAGAAAAAGAAGAAGATCGTTGAGTACAACCGAAATATCATAGAGAATTATCAAATAATCAATACAAAGACAGAGAACATAAATCAGACTTCCATGACCACGAAGACGGTCTCATAAAGTATCCATTGGTGCGATATGATTTTCTATCTCATACCGATGATTCATATTATCGAAAATCTCTTAAACCTTCGGATTATTTTCATTCAGTGTACATTGATACACAAACTGCTCGGCCAGTAACAAAATGAGGGAACGTGGTAGCGGTGTGTACGTTTTCATCTAAACCAGTTATAGCATAATGAAATCTATCGTCTCCAGCTTACAATTGTTATCCAAAATGGACTTCAAATTGTATCTACAGGGCAGAAAACAAATGAGTTCTGCACAGAAGTCTTCGTTTCTCTGTAACATTTTCCCTTCTATCTTCTTTTAAAACTTCACCAGAATCTCTCGCAGAACCAGTATTTCATAACAACAACAACAACAAAAATCGAATAGAAAAAATCTGTATAAGGTCTGGAAAATAGGTTAAAGATGGAGTTTGCTGCACTGCACACTCCGGGCATGAGAATGTCAGCTTTTAACATGTAAGGAATTCTAAGGAGAAATGCAATATTGATGTTGATTTTGTGACTTTTAGTGATTGCATAAGCGGCTATAAATGAGTATGAAGAAAGGCTGCAATACACATGATTAAAAACAAATTCTGAGCTGATTCAATCGGGCCTTACAAGGTTAATGTCTGTTATCAAAGGGTGAGAATTGTGTTATGTTTGTACAACTGAAAATAACATTAAAACAAAAAAAGTAATGTGAAAAATTGGAACGAAAAACTGAACGCTGAAAATGACTGGACAAAAATGTTTTCAGTGCTTACATAATCTATCGAATGTGAGTTGGAAAAAAAAAAAAAGTGATTCTCAAAGAAATTAGACTTGATGGACGATGATAAGCGTAGCGTTGTCATGACACAAAGGTTAGAACTGATTGAATGTTTGGTGTTGTTTGTTTGTTCGGCAATTCTTGGAAGGTTTTACCGCGGCAGACAGTGAAAACTGTATTAATCTATTGAAAATAAAACTCTAGTGAACGAAAACTGTATTAATCTATTGAAAATTAAACTCTAGTGAACGAAAACTGTATTAATCTATTGAAAATTAAACTCTAGTGAACGAAAACTGTATTAATCTATTGAAAAATAAAACTCTAGTGAACGAAAAACTGTATTAATCTATTAAAAATAAAACTCTAGCTAATGAAAACTGTATTACTCTATTGAAAACAAAACTCTAGTTAATGAAAACTGTATTACTCTATTGAAAATAAAACTCTAGTTAATGAAAACTGTTTTACTCTATTGAAAATAAAACTCTAGTTAATGAAAACTGTATTACTCTATTGAAAATAAAACTCTCTGTGAATAAAAACTGTATTACGCTATTGAAAATAAAACTCTAGTGAATAAAAACTGTATTGCTCTATTGAAAATAAAACTCTAGTGAATGAAAACTGTACTAATCTATTGAAAATCAAATTCTAGTGAATGAAACTGTATTAATCTATTGGAATGGTGAATAAAAACTGTATTAATCTGTTGAAAATAAAACTCTAGTGAATGAAAACTGTATTAATCTGTTGAAAATAAAACTCTAGTGAATGAAAACTGTATTAATCTATTGAAAATAAAAACTCTAGTTAATGAAAACTGTATTAATCTATTGAAAATAAAACTCTAGTGAATGAAAACTGTATTAATCTATTGAAAATAAAACTCTAGTAAATGAAAACTGTATAAATCTATTCAATATGAAACTCGCCCACTCCCCCTTTTTTGTTATTTTAACGAGATTTCTTAAAACAAGCACACACAAAAATTACCTAAAGTGATTCTTTCCTAAAATCGGATACCTATCTATCTATCTATCTATCTATCTATCTATCTATCTATCTATCTACCTATCTATCTATCTATCTATCTATCTATCTATCTATCTCCAGAACTCAGCCATCCTATCTGGTGAAACATCTCTGAATAGGGTTAACGTTTAGAGTGCACACACACACACACACACACACACACACACACACACACACACACACACACACACACACACACACACACACACACACACATCCTTCTGTTTTCTCAGTCACCTTGTCCTCAATCATCCTCTAACTTATGAAATCTTTTATGAAATGAACCGCTATGTTGCCCTTGTCAATTGTGTCCTATTTTGTCTAGTCTCTCTCTCTCTCTCTCTCTCTCTGTCTCTCTCTCTCTCTCTCTCTCTCTCTCTCTCTCTCTCTCTCTCTCTCTCTCTCTCTCTCTCTCTCTCTCTGTGTCTCTCGTTTAATACTGTTTTTTCTTACAAATCTTGTTTCCTACGTTGTGGTGCCAGTTATAATGAAATATTTCATTATGCTATATTTGTACGTGCCCCTCTTTTCTTCTTCTTTTTCTTCTTCTTCTACTTTTCTTCTTCTTCGTGCTCTTCTTGTTCTTATTTTTCTTGTTTTTTTGTTCTTGTTTCTCTTTCGTTCTTCTTCTTCTTCTTCTTCTTCTTCTTCTCTTCTCTCTCTCTTCTCTTCTCTTCTCTCTCTCTCTCTCTCTCTCTCTCTCTCTCTCTCTCTCTCTCCTGTCTCTGTCTCTCTGTCATCTTTGTCACGCATACATAAAGAGGCGCGCGCGCGTGCGCGCACACTCACACGCGCGCACGCGCGCGCGCACACACACACACACACACACACACACACACACACACACACAAAAAACACACACACACACACACACACACAAACCAGAGTCACGGACATTGTCACACACACACACACACACACACACACACACACACACACACACACACACACACACACACACACACACACACACACATACGCAGCAAGAAGAACAATATGAACATATTTTCCTTTTGCCCCTTTTGGGGTATGGAGGAAAGGGTGAGTTTTAAAGCAATAATAGGAAAAGGAAAACAAACAAGCCAAATATAACATAAATTGCTAGTCAATGCTGACGTAGACCAACAATTAACAACACTTGAGATAATCTAAATATACTTTGACAATAGGAGCATTTGTTTTCGATTAGTCGAAGACATCATTTGACGAAAATTATGGACAAATTTTGGGGAGAGAAATTTTTTTTGGCAAATACGTGTTGCGCAAAGTAACGTATGATGGACATTCCATGATAAAATGAAATTCATCAACTATTGCAGACATGTCACATTTAGTACATAACCTTTCTTCTTTTTCAATTGGTAATTTATGATTAGAAGATCTACATTTGAGCGTATATATATATATATATATATATATATATATATATATATATATATATATATATATATATATATATAGCTGAACAATTAAGTAGTGGGGGAAAACAAGTGCAGGTTAACAATTCTTCCATCATTATAATAATGACTTGGCAAAGATTTGAAATTGAGAGGGAAAAAAAAATTTGAAGATGAAGTAAATTGGAAAATGTATATCATGAATATTAAAACCCTTCACTAGCTGCATTATATATATAAAGAGGGTATATATAAACATCTGGTAAGCTAGAAATATATTTCTCCTCCTTAAAATCAGGTTTATAGAATTTGTCGAAAAAACGTTTACTGCTAGTTTCAATGTCATGTTGCCACGTTTGACGATAAGAGCATTGCAAACTATTTTTGACATTTCTACATAATGTCTTGACGTCTGTAAAAGATTAATCGCTCCAAACACAGTCAAAAACCAGATTATACAGTTATGTTTTAATGCACGTTAATCAGACTCTCTCTCTCTCTCTCTCTCTCTCTCTCTCTCTCTCTCTCTCTCTCTCTCTCTCTCTCTCTCTCTCGCACGCACACACACAGAGGCATACACATACACACACATACGCACGCACGCACGCACGCACGCTCACATTATTTCAGATTTTGTGTTCATGAACTCGAAAGTGAACGTTTCATTT
>JADBJO010034837.1:0-5000 GCA_016801955.1 Conus betulinus
ACGCTGTTTCAATTGTGTTTGCGGTATTGTCGACGTTGACAAAACGACGAACCAGCAACAACATTGCAGCTGACGCTGGTGTGTTGATTCGTGCAGTTTTGTCAATGATGATTTTTATTTGCTTCGTTCCATGATATATGGGGGATATCCATCAATAGATTTAACTTCATTGAGAAGACATGGGTGTGTGCATAAAGAACAATGTTTGATTTATAACTTAATGCTGAGTTGAAGGGTGGTAAGGTCTGAGTCAGACGTCTTGCTCACCCAAGGAAGGCGACCTGCTCAACATATCACCTCTCCTTTCCAGGGGTAGAGATTGCGTGGGCCCTGTCTGGCATGCCAGGCAGGGGGTCATTGCAGTATGGCCTCTCCTCCATTAAAGGGTGCCCTCAGCAACGCTTTCACACAGTGCCCCCTGTTTTCACACAGCTGCTATCGTGGCGCGACTGAGTGTCCGGCGGTATAACTGGATGGGCAGGCTGGGCTCGAAAGCCTTTGATGGCAACAAGCATAAGGGAAAGACAACTCTGATCTCAAACCCGGGTACATTGAGCTCGTTGCCCTTGCCAGGCAATTCATCCAAGAAAAGGAGAGTCGGATGTAACACCTACAACTCAGGAATCTCGTGTCACCGTCCCAGCCTGCCAGGCCACAGCAGATGAACCCTGGGTGTAAAGGGAGGGTCCAGTTCAGCGCACACTGCAGTCCACCTAAACAAATCCACTGCACAGGCTCAAAGGACACGTCCACGTCCACGACCACCAAATTCCTGAAGTAATGGAATGGGG
This sequence comes from Conus betulinus, assembly GCA_016801955.1. Taxonomy (NCBI): domain Eukaryota; kingdom Metazoa; phylum Mollusca; class Gastropoda; order Neogastropoda; family Conidae; genus Conus; species Conus betulinus. The sequence goes on from JADBJO010034837.1 coordinate 792, forward strand.
CAAAATGCAGGTGGAAGATGACACTGGAAACCACAGTCCCGATCGTGCATGCACGTGGTTCAGAGTACTGGTCGTCTGATGTTGACCTGGGTCCACAACATCGTTCGGCCCACCCTGAATGACCGATCAGCCTTTTCTAACGACAGCTCTGCTTGCTCCATATGCATGGAGAGGGTCTAGGAAAGGTGGCCTGAATGAAGCTTGTATCCTATGTCCTCTTAGTTGGCTAGCAATGGTCCACAGGCTAGCCATGGTCAATAGGCTTCTTCACAAACAGCTGAACAACATCAAAGAAAGCTACAAACCTACCAAGGGTGTAAACAGACTGAAAACTAACATCAGAAACGTGCTTGATGTGGCTGACAGCAGTCATCCAGAACATCGCTCCACACTTCCTGCACATGAACTGTCCAGATGGAATGTTGATTCGCTGCTTTCAGCAAAGTCCACTTCTCTGTGGAAGGTGGTCTCTAAGAGCGCGCACAATATACACTGTCTGTTGGTCAGGCAAACCAGCAACAGAGCGATGCCTTTCAGGCGTCGATGTCATGGCCAGAAACTCCACTGCTTCCAATCTTGAGCACCTGGCACCAGGTCATTCTGACTGCATCATCACAATGCTCTTCCACCAAGAGACCAGCACTATGTCATGCTTTTAGTGTGTACTCCCCGACTCTTCATGGAGATTCTACAGAAAAGAACAAATTCTACACTGATCTGCACAGTCTCCTGTACAGCACCCCTGCAGACGACAAGGTCATAGTCCTTAGCCACTTCATCGCCAGTATGGGCCGAGATTCAGAAGCCTGGAAGGGAGTATTTTGGAAAGACAACGCTGGAACTGCAACGACATGGTTGCTTTTTGCTGGAGTTCTGCACGAATTATTAACTCGTCACCATCCCCACCTTCCAGCGAAAGACAGTCTAAAGACAAACGTAATGCGTCCGTGGTCCAAACATTGCCCCTTTATTGATTTTATACTCATGTATCAGCGTGATCTGAAAGACGTCTTGCACATCACAGTGATGTCTAGTGCAGTATGTCGCACTGACCACCACCTCGCTGCTGCACATTCATGCCTCACTTCAAACCCCAACTAAAGAAAAGACATGTGTTTTTTCTCTGTCCCAACTTCTGCGCCCCTTCAGAGGCAGTGCACCCACTCCGCTCATTCCAACTCCCCATCCACAGCCACAGCCCGGTCAGCCCTGCCGCAGCCCCGGCACTGGCAATCCACAGGGAGCAGTCAATGCCAAGTTGTCAAGAGACAACCCACTGGAGGAGACACTTCACTGCTGCCGAATCGCTTCGGTGGTGTTCAGTGGCGCCTGTTCTGATCTAACATACGCAGGACACCACCTACTAAGCCCCCTACTGACGACAATGATTGCTTAGTCGCGGAGCCAGCGTGAGTGAGCTCTCTCTCTCTGGAGGGCGCCACCACGTCCGCCCAGCGACATCCCCATAGACTCTCCGATACCGGTGACCACGTCGGACCAAACCAAGGCCACAGACGTGCAAAGGACATCGGAACTGAGGACACCATGAGAGCAGGGCATGAAGGGCCACAAATGTGTTTTGTTTGTTTGTTTGTTTGTTTTTAATGCTGATCGATGAGAATGTGGATGATTAAGATGATGCTACGGATTTCCATTTTGGTCTGAGACTACATGATAGGACTGTACTCTATGCTGCCTTTCAGCGTCAACCAGGCCCGAGAGATACAGGCACCTGCAGTGTTGGTCAGGAAATTTGAGCAACACTCTCAGAAACGCATCCATTAAGTGGATGAAACTCGACTGTGTGGTCCCTGTCTTCCCAACTGAGTCCACAACAAACTCAACTCTGAGTAGGAGCTGGTCAGGGCAAAAAAAAACCCCACATGACTCTGATGGGCTTCGAACCCACGACCTCCCAGCCGGGAGTTCGCGACGCTAACCACTTCGCCACGGCGGCTAGTGTGCTTTGTTTTTTTTTTTTTCCTGAAAATTATCTTTCCTCAAAAAAAACCGCGTGACGAGGTACATATGAATTTTGTAAACATATTTTGTTTGTACAATCAAGAGCAATGGATCTATCAACGCTAGCAGGGCTAGTCAGGTTTCCCAACTGAATCCACCTTGCATGATGCATGATTCATTATTGAACATATATTTTCGTGCGTGCTCGAGATACCATACACGTAGAAAAAGGCACATGTTGTCATATCAAACAAAACGCATAAGATCAGTAGATACTAACTGGAGAAAAAAAAATCGGGCACTAAATCAGACGATATTCGTTTTCCTGTCCAATCTTCTGTGCCACCTCAATGGCATTGCATCCACAGTCCTAGCTCCTTATCCATAGCCACAGCCTGGCCCATCCTGCTGCAGCCCAGGGACCAGCAACTTACAGCGAGCAGTCAATGTAAAGTCGTCAATAGGCACCCACCAAAGGAGACACTGCACTGCTGCCAACTCACTTCAGTGGTCTTCGGTTTTGCCTCTTCTGATTCAGCACACGTAAGGCGCCATCTACAAAGACCCTGCTGACAAAATGATGGCTTAGTCGCGGAGCCGGCGTTAGTAAGCTCTCCCTCTGGAGGGCCACCACGTCCATCCAACGACAGCCCCTGACATTGGCTGATGTTAGTGACCCTGACGGAATCCAAGCAAGGCCATATACATGGACAGGACATCAACACTGAGGGCATGGAGGGCTGAAGAGTGTGATGATCAAGATGGTGCCACGGATTTCTATTCCGGTCTGAGAATGCATAACATGACTGTATTGTATGTTTACTTTCATGGCGTATCCCGGTGTCAACCGGGCCTGAGTATTAGAGATACCGGCAGTGTTTGTCAAGAAGGTAGAGTAAAGCTTTCAGAGGTTTATCCATTTTGTGAATGAAACTAAAATGTGCAGTCCCAGTCTTCCCAACCGAGCCCGTAGTTAACCCAACACTGGATATGAGCCGGTTGGGACAGAAAAAAAAAAAAAAAAAAAAAAAAACCGCATGGCTCTGATAGGGAATCGAACCTGTAACCGCCCAGCTGAGAGTCCGCAACATTAACCACTTCGCCACGGCGGTTGGTATCAGATATTATTCAGTAACAAGAGGCAACCTTAAATTGATTCGCACGTGAAGGAAACTAAAGGCTGGAGGAGGAAAACGCGGAGGAGGAGGAGAAGGAGGAGGATGCGGCAGAGAGAGAGAGAGAGAGAGAGAGAGAGAGAGAGAGAGAGAGAGAGAGAGAGAGAGAGAGACTCGGGAAAGGCTGTAGGCAAGAGAGAGAATAGTAGATGAGTGAGCAGTTTCATGGAGTAGGTCATGTATTCAGACAGTGTATCCATATTATGGCTTATATTTGAAATTGCTGTTGGACGTCTATGATTTTGATTTCAAAAGAAACAAAATTGAACCATGAATGTATCTTCAATGTGTTAGTATGTCTGTATTTTGTAGACTCGCTAGAAGTAAGTCCCAGATTAATGGTACAGAGCAAACTGGGCTTATTGTATACTGACTAATGCGCAGATAACAGATACTGGATTTTTGCGAACCAGAACAGCTCTTGTATGAAGGGCATTAGTACAGCATGGTATGGGATTTAGTCGACATTTTAAAGATAAACGATGCCTTGTCGAATTCAGGTTACTTAGTCAGAGGATGTATATTTAGTGAGGTCATGTTTTGATCCGTTGTTAGAAGTACAGCTGGAGGGAGTGCTGTGGGAGAGAATTCAGCCCTTTTTTCTGTGGACATCACTGCTCCAATCTCATTTTAATGGAGTTGGATTGATATGTACTTTTTTTGGGTGCGTAGATTAACAAGTTTCAGAGCAGAAATGTTGACATGATGCTTTAGTCAAACCTACCTAAAAAAGATTTTTTCTGAATTGATTTGGCATACATTATTATGATAATATTGCACGGCCATGTGTGCATGCTTTAGGACTTTACGGCTTTTGTTGTAGAGTGTTAAAGGGGGCTGAACAGTATTCAAAACGATTGTCTCTTTTTTGTCTATGAAGGCCATTTGAGATCAATAGATGATACTAGGTCAGGACACTGTAGCCCCACTTGCATCATGTAGCAGCACGAGACACGTTCCATTTCAGAGCCTGCTTACACTGTATCGTTATAATTATACGGCTGTCACTTTGTAGGCTCAGCTTCATTTTAAACTTCGCCTCTTCGGCTCAGGAAAAAAAAAAAAATTCTTG
>JADBJO010034837.1:10000-12972 GCA_016801955.1 Conus betulinus
TAATGGCTGTGATTATGACGACAACGACACCGATTTTGATCACGATGGCAACATGAACAATTAATTCAATGGCGATAACGACAGTGATTATGATGTTAATTATGAAAAAAAAAAAAAGCTTTTGTGCAGTCGCCGCTGCAACCGTTGTTGTAGCTGCTGCTGCTGCTGCTGATGATATGATGATGATGATGATGATGATGATGATGATGATGATGATGATGATGATGATGATGATACAACGACGACAAAAATAGTGATGACGAAGTCGACGACGACGAGGACCATGATGATGATGATGATGATGAAGAAGAAGAAGAAGAAGAAGAAAGAAGAAGAAGAAGAAAGATGATGATGATGATGATGATGATGATGATGATGATGATGATGATGATGATGATGATGATGATGATGATGATGATGATGATGATGATGATGATGATGATGATGATGATGATGATGATGATGATGATGATGATGGCGTGATGGCGTGATGGAATGATGACGATATGTTATTTTCATCCAGTTGGATTCGAAAAAGAAATGGATATAACAGACGTTTGTTCCTGAAAAGGGTTGTTGTGCATGATTTATACCCTGTAATGTTTCATTACACAGTCTGTGTATGTGGAGGGCATAGCAATGAATTCACAGTTGTACCTTTAAAAAACGTAGGCTGGACATGTTTTTTATCCCACGACATGTGTGAGTGAGAGAGCTATTCTATATGCCTTTCATATTGGAAACTAATTCAAGACAGAACACATCGATGGTCAAACGTACATTTTGGCGATGCCGCTTAGTGCACAAGGTAAGAAATATGCCGCTGTCCTTTGTGACATTACTAACTGGATGAATCCCATGTTCCAAGTGCATTGTAAGGATGGTGAACAGAGTGATATCATGGAACCGAAGGGCTCACGTCTATACATGTCGTATGTGAGATCATACATGCAGTGCCACCACTAGCGAGTGAGCATGTCATTCGTGTCCATACCACTGTTTGAGGTGATTTTTTGGTGTACGTGTGTGTGCGTTTGTTCGTGCGTGTGTGCGTGCATACATCCGTATGTGATCCATGCCTGTGTTCCTTTATTCGTATGCGTGCCTTCATATGTGTGTGTGTGTGTGTGTGTGTGTGTGTGTGTGTGTGTGTGTGTGTGTGTGTGTGTGTGTGTGTGTGTTCATGTTGAGATAAACAACATGGCAGAATTGTCTTTCACTTAGGATGCTCTGGGAATCCACTGACTAGTTAGACACCCAACGAGATAACCGCTTTGCAAAGTACATACCGGTCACTCTGGTCCCGAATGCCATTGATTTGCCGGGGAAATGAATGTAGGTGTGCTGATGTGTCAAGAGCTAGCATCTCAACAAACGCTTTAACGAGTCCCTTCCAAGGTGTTTCTTCTGATCTGATGCTGTTCTTTTCCTCAGAAACTTTGGGGAAATGCCAGACTCCATAGAACTTCCCTAAGGCACAGGGCGCGGTAGGAGGTAATGTATACTGTGTCAGTAGAGCGTAGAGGTTTTTCCTTGTTCGCGGTACACTGTGTGAGGTGTATACCGTGACAGTAGACAGTAGACTGGTCTAGGGTACATGACACACTGTGTGAATTGATAGAATAGTGTCAGTAGAGAGTCGACTGTCCCCTGGTACTGGTGCACTATGTGAGTTAATGTATACAGTGACACTAGGGAAAACACTGTTCTGTGGCACACACAGAGCAATGTGTGAAGTCAGGTATGCTGTGTGTCAGTAGGGAGTATGTTGTGTCCCAGGTACATGGTGCACTGTGTGAAGTGACTTATACTGTCACTAAGGAGTAGACTGTTCCCTGGTACATGGTGCACTGTGTGAAGTGACGTATACTGTCGCTAGGGAGTAGACTGTTCCCTGGTACATGGTGCACTGTGTGAAATGACGTTATACTGTCACTAGGGAGTAGACTGTTCCCTGGTACATGGTGCACTGTGTGAAGTGACGTATACTGTCACTAGGGAGTAGACTGTTCCCTGGTACATGGTGCACTGTGTGAAGTGACGTATACTGTTATTAGGGAGTAGACTGTTCAGCGGCACTCTGTGCATGTGTGAGATAATGTATACAGCGTCAATGCGAAGTAGACTGTTCCATGGTGCATAGCGCAGTATGCCGGTGATGCATACTGTGTCACCACACTGTGTTCTCTCCCCAAGGATATGGTGCACGGTGCAATATGATACATATGGTATCATTTTCACTGGCTGTGCACGTGTGTTGTGAGAGAGAGAGAGAGAGAGAGAGAGAGAGAGAGAGAGAGAGAGAGAGAGAGAGAGAGAGAGAGAGAGAGAGAGAGAGGGAGAGATGTTTTTTCTATGCCTGGCTGTGTGTGTGTGTGTGTGTGTGTGTGTGTGTGTGTGTGTGTGTGTGTGTGTGTGTTGTTTGCACACACATTCTTTCTCTCTCTCTCTCTCTCTCTCTCTCTCTCTCTCTCTCTCTCTCTCTCTCTCTCTCTCTCTCTCTCTCTCCCCACAACACATGGATGAGTTTATTCACAATAGGCCACGGTACCTTCTAAAGCAGTGCGGGAACATCATATATAAACAATCATTTCAAAAACATCAGTGGGCAAAACCTCACACAGGAAATGAATCTGAATAAGTACCAATAACAATGCATAGAAACAGAATAGGGACAGCAACAAAAGAGTGATATTTCTAAGATGTTACTAACTCTCTTTAACTTAAATGTCTTAGACAGGGAAAATTTTCTCACGTCGTGAGGCTTTTATGAGGACATTAGTAAACTGAGTTTGAACAAATAGGGTTTGTCGATGATAGTTAGGTTTTATATAGCTTTCGCGAAAAAAAAAAAATGTACCTCGCTTTCCTCTGCTTCTTACACATTGGACAAGCATAAACACTTCTGTTGACAGTTCTGTATCTAAATCTAGGAATATCGTGGTTATCTATTTCAAATGTGGGTTCAAATC
>JADBJO010034838.1:0-12971 GCA_016801955.1 Conus betulinus
TGTTTGTTTTTAAGCAAGAAGCCCCTATCCAATCAAGACAAATTTCACATGACACCTTTCCCTATTTCACTTCTTTATACAGCTGTGATCACAACACTTGACTAGGTTACAAACCAACAGTACACAATGATGGTGCTGACGTTACATGCAGTTTTTCTGACATTCTATGACTCGCTGTTCAAACTGCACAAGGTCTTTCGTATGCTCACAGGGTTAAAGGATTAATAAAAAAAATAAACCAAAACACACTCATTATTCTTAAATACTCATAGAAACAATTCAATACTCACAGAAACAAACAGTATGTATAACGTAAGCCACCTGTAAATGAAACTACAAGTTCCTTTTTATCTTGACTAGATTTGTCTTCTTATTTTCAACATTTTGGAACATTTCTGATAAACAGACACATTAAAAAGCTTCAATAATTCCTCCCCCAAACCCCCACCCCTTGAGAATACTAATATATCACTTATACATGACTCAATGAAAATACATGACAACACGATCTAATCTAAGCATTACAATTATGACAATGTGCAGTTCTTTTTCTATAACTCCTGTAAAACCACTACTGCAGCCTTCATTAGCAATTGACAGATTTTACCCAGGCGGGAACTAGCGTGGAATAAAGTACCAGTCATGAATCAGCATTTTTCAACAGTATACCTCTAAACTACTGTGCAATCTCAAACAACGGTCAGTCCATGCACAAGCACGGAAGTATGCAGAAACACAGTGATGCCCATGTGCATGCCCCACTGAGAAAAGAACATCCTCTGTTGACCGCCTATCTGGCTGAACCAAAGCAGTTCAGCAGTTTTCATTGGTAATGCATGAAAATACAAGTGGGGAAGAAGCTGCCAATCCTGAAAACTATACCCATGCCCACCCCACCAGTCCTGAAATCTGGACCGTTATCATCCCACCAATTCTAATTTTACTCTCCCCATTCCCAAACTCTTGTTTCAAAAATTAAGAAACTGATTTGAAACAGCTACAATAATCCCAACAAAAATGTGTAACACCAAACAACATACTCACGCTATTTCTAATTTCTGTTTAAAAAAAAAAAAAAAAAAAGGAAGAAAAAAATTCAAGGAATTTGAATGAATAGAAAGTTGAAATCATCTCAACAAAAATGTGCAACAACACCAATAATCTCAGAACTGTAGGCTGAGTTGTCCTTTAAAACCCACGTTTCAGCACTCCTGACAAATCTGGTTGTATCCATTACTGTCAACTTCTTGCCAGTATGACGAAAGGGAGTTCAGCGTGTGGGGACGGGTGGGGGTGGGTTACTGTCCTGCCGATCAGTTTGGTACATGGTTCATTACACAGTTGTGCTACAAAGAGCTTCGCATTAAAGAAGAAAGTCACACATATTTTTTAGTATGTAATCGATCTTTTACATGAGTAGCCGACAATTTCTCTCCAATGCCTGGAGCTCTACTTTTTTCAAGTGCGGTATCCATTATTATGCATGGTGGAGTCAACAAGCTAGGCACCCATGCGCGGTCTTACTGACACACTCAGCAATAGACCAGTCGACCTTCGCTGACATTGTCAAGTTTTAACTGTTTTTTTCAGCGATTTTTTTTTCAAACGGGATTTTAGCCGATGCGCGGCAAGACTAATTATGTCTTGTTTGATCAAGTGCTTCATTATTTATTATTTATTGAGGCCAGAATAGCTCAGTTGGTAGAGCGCCGGACTCGTGGGCTGGGGTTGCAGGTTCGAATCTCCGCCGAGCAATTTCGGTACAGTGGGATTTTTCCGAGTTAACATTGATTCTGATTCCATTTCCATACAGTCCTTCGAATGAGACTATAAAACCGAGGTTCCGTGTGTGAACACATGCATATTATCTTGTACACACGTAAAATCCCATCACCAACCTTTCGGAAGAGAAGGCCAGTTTGGCTGTTGGTATGGATAACACGTTACATATGGTATGCACCCTGCATGAGAAATGGAAAGAATGAAGGAAGTAAGGATACTGAGTGAACAATATTGGAGGATACTGACTGGATGACACTGGGAAATGACTGAATGAAGCGCCAGCTGGCAGCTCTTCAGTCGGCACTACCCAGGTAGGCAGCCCGTTGTGTAAAAGAGTGTGGATTGTAAAGCGCTTACAGCTTGGTCTCTAGCCGAGAATAGGCGCTATATAAGTATTCATTATTATTATTATCATGATTTGCTCAATTATTTGTTCCAGCTTGGACTGACTTCTGTTTCTATAACTGGCATGACAGGAAGTCACTATACCAATCCCAGACTCTTCTGCTCCTTCCCGACTAAAAAAAATTAGGCAATTGCAACAATGTTGTTCAGATTTCTACCACAAAAATTAAGAAGATGACTGTTAAACTCACCAATAATTTTGTTTCATAAGCATGAATTCTATATTCAAATAAGCGTCACAAAATAAAGTATATACAAGATTTGTCAAAGAGAAAATGTGAATATCCCCTGCAACCGTCTTCCCTCCAAATATCTTAGCACCGGAAAGGAGTCAAACAAAATCTAACTGAACCGAAGACTGCAAAAACTCTATCTCGACAATCTGAAAGCAAAAGTTTTGAAAGAAACAAAAATTCTAATCCGGATTCCCCGGTTTAATCAAAAGAGTTGCACCCCAGACTAGGCCATTTAGTTTGAAGTAGACGGTCACTGGTGGCACAATTTCGAACACTTGCATGCCTCTTCTTGTAGTACTGTTACCTACACATTATACTTGGCACGCTCTAAATGAAATTCTGAAAAAGAAAAAGGAAATTAAACAAAATAGGAACTGACAATTACATTTGTTGTGTAATGTAACTTATTCTAAACTGACAGCCAAACAGAGAAACTAATAAAAAAAAAAAAAAAAAAAAAAAGACTTTCCTTGACAACTCTCTTTTGTAAACATAAAGTTAAAAAATGTGCAACCTTTGAACAGCATTATCGTCATGCAGGAGACTATCAGCACAGTAACTGACAAATTTTCCCCCTTTCCTCCCTCTCCCCTCTATTCAACATCATACTCCAACACATACCCCATTCTCCCTCTTTCAGTTCAGTCCTTTGTTTCACCATCGTTACACTAAGGCAGCCTAGTCACACCTGTATCATGCCAGTGTATTTTGCCCTGTCACCTCATACTGGCATTTCTAATAGTGGTTTGTACCACCAGCAAAAGTCATGCACGTCAAATCTGATGGGAAAAAAGACGGATATTATCAAATGACGACACATCAGGACATATGAATTCACAGACACATGGACTGCATGCTGCACACAATATACACTCTAACTGATGCAGAGAGAGAGAGAGAGAGAGAGAGACAGACAGACAGACAGACAGACAGACACCCAGTCATTTCTGGTACCTCTCCTTGCCTCCAGCAAGGACTAAAATTCTTTACAGCCACCTTAACAGCAGTGGGCCATTTCATGGCTGGACCAAAACTGTTTACAGCCGCCTTAACAGCAGTGGGCCATTTCATGGTTGGACCAAAACTGTTTACAGCCACCTTAACAGCAGTGGGGCATATGGCTGGACTAAAATATTTTGCAAAGTTATGTCTCGAATTCATTGTCCATTATAAATACAACCCTAAGATTACAGTTATGCATATATACATCAGGTTGTATGCATGTTTGCCTTTGCAAAGATCTCTTGGATAAAATAAAAAAAAAAAAAAAAAGAGAGAGACCAAAAAGCAGCACAGATGAAGTATATCACATCATTCAATGCCATCAGAACAAGAACGATCATGCATTTACTTCTGTTCTTGTCTAAACCACAACAAACATACTAGACTCTGATGAGAGCAAGAGTTCCCTACTTTTTCTGCTTTAAACCCATTGATCATAGATTAAGCCTTGTGTATAGGTGCATGGTTATGTATGAGGGTGTGCACCTATGTACCCCACCTGCAATTTTGTACGCACACACACACAATTGCATAATCCTGTGCAGATGCCTGAACAAGTCAGAAGTCAAATCCCTGACCCTACCTGGCACAGGCAACGATATGTGCACAGGCAATTTGAACATTTTGAAAGAAGTTGAACTCAATCTCCCCTCCCTTTCCTCCCTTCTCATTTCAAAATGGCAGAAATCAAAGCAAAAAGGATAAAGCTAATCTAAAAGATAACCAACCAGCCATCCAACGTTTCTACTGCTTCATATCCTATAACACTTTATAATCACTTCAGCTGTGGACAGAGAAACAGAAAGAATCGACACATTCACACTCAACCTCCAACACCAACCAACCTGCGTTACATTCAGGGACCGGCCTATGTTTTCATTTGCAACACTTGGGAAGGTTAAGATAAAACAAAAAGAAGGTTAAAAGTTAAAAAAAAAAAACACGTTTCCAAATAAAAATGAAATGAAACTTTGCCATCTCATTTCATTATCAAGAACAGAACAATAAACACCATCACCATTCATCAACGCATGTAACACTCCAGTTTAAAATTGCTATCCCTTCCAAAATGGCTCTATCATAATAATTCATTGCACAAACTCTTACAGTAAAATATGCTGACACTGAAGTTGGCTATCTGCAAGTAAAAGAAAAAATAATAAATAAATAAAATTACAACCGGGTTTAAGCCCTTTCACAATAAAAAAAAAAAAAATCAAATTAAAAAAACCCTCAAGGTTTTAGATATTTCATACCTCCAGCATCGTGCAGGAATAGACTCTATTTCAGACGCAACACTGGAATTATCACATGAACGATTCTTTGATCTGCCAAATCATTCAATATCAACAAGTCTGCACTTATTTTCTACACTTTTTCTAATGAAAAAAAAAAACAACCCTAAAACATGTATGCATGCAGGTTATTTTATGCTTGGCACATCTTAAACTACCATCACCTTTATGAAGTGAACAAAAAAGAAAAGATAAGCAAAGACAAAAAAAAAGTTCAAATAGGCAGCTAATTTTCAATTACAAATTTTATTTTGTATGGTTTGTTTCCATACTGCATCTTGCTGCGACTTTTAAAGCATATTTGTATCCATGCTGGTTGTTGTGATGTGTCCATTTCAAACTATTCTCAATGTGAAATAGACACGCACTATCTAAGTTTGCAATCAACGTCGTGTGGGTTGTCTGGGCTTTGGCATGTTCTTCGATTTGGTGAACCTTTGCACAGCAAAGTTCCTAGGCTGATGGCAACGAAACGAAAAAAAAATCAATTGGGACTCTTTTGTCTTCAAATTTCTACAGCTCTAGTAGAATATACATCTCTGATTGGGAAAAAAAAAAAAAAAATCAAGATTAAATCATTTTTTGTACCATTTGAAAAGCATAGCACCCATCACTACAAATGACAGTAGATATTCACAAAAACCTTTTGTTCCCAAGCAAATGAAAAAAAAAAAAAAAATCTTATACATCAGAATGCAACAATATCTCTAACTCTTCCAAGTTTACATGAGCAGTCATCCGGTCTGACCAGTTCAGGATGATCTGCATGAACTGGAGTATGTCACTTCGACTCCAATATTTCTAAAACTACAGGTGTATTCCATTTAAACTCTAGTATTTCTGTAACTATTTTAACAAAAAGCTTACAATATTATATGCGTATTAAAAAATGACATTGTATCAACTTTTCGCTAAAATTCCATGCAATGTAATACACTTTTGGATCATTAACTTTTGACAATCTCTAAGCACCAACTCATTCTTAGCAGTACTAGTAACCTTTCTTTAGGACTGCTGACCTCTACTGAACTCAAAATTCAATCTTAGCAACGCCACATGTTTTTAATGAAAGCATAAAGAAACACACTAATCTTTCAAGTTTTTTTATGTCATTTTTTGCGTGCCCATGAGAAGGGAAGTCCAGTTTGAAGAAAACTCCCCGTCCTGTTTTATGCCAGTCCACAAAACGCTGTATATCATGCTGCTGGTTTATACCATTTCATGACATCAAATGGCTGTGTTTCTCGCAATGACATTTGCAGAGTTTTTATATATTTCTGCACTGACATGGGTCCTAAAGACAAATAACAAACTTTGAATATGATCTAATGACTGAGCTGTAACACACACACACACACACACACACAAACACACCTCCAGCTTATCATCAGACACATTAAAAACAAACAACTTTCTCAATATAACAATTCACGCAATCCACTTTTCATTATGAAACTGATTCTTACACAACTTTGACACGAGCAGACATGAACAAAAAGGAACACAAGTGAAACATACATCTATCAAATGTACTGTGAAGAGTTTTTCTATCATGGGCAGCACGAGCACAGGTGTGACAGTGTATGGGACACTGGGAATGAGTAGACCAATTCCACTGACCAGGCATGACCGCAACAACTTAACACCTAAAAAAAAAAATATTTAAAAAAATCAAAGAGCAAAAGAGAAAAAGACACACCCCAAACACCAACCAGAAAGAAAATCAATATCCTCAAAACAATCATGTTGTAACCAACCAGACTTAACGACTCAAGCCTACCTGACGGGGGTCTGCAAACAGTCCATGAATCCACACATGGCATCAGCTCAAGCATCCCTCTCCCATACTTAAATAATCCCTGCCATTTTTCAAGACGTTTTTTTTCTTTCTTTTTTTTTTTTTCCCCGACATAGGGACCCACCATTCCAACTTCATCTTTCAGACAAATGATGTTTCTGTTTAAAGCTGAAACATGTGGAAAGGCTGATGCTTTGTGCTGACAAAACTTTTCAGAAATTAAAGTCACAAAAGAGATACAAGAGGATGCTTTTTTCATTTTTTTTTTTCTTAGGGATGCAGGGGGAGGTGTGGGGGAGAGAATGTGAGGTTGGATGGGAGTTAGAGGTGAAGTGGGGGGGAGGGGGGAGGGGGGGGTAAATCATTCAGGGCTCGAACACTGATCCATGGGAAAATTTTAAAAATGTTGACTCGTTTTTCTTCCCACAGAATGTGGACAGTCAAACAAAGTCCATGTTGATATGAAAAGCGCTGCTTGTTTGCATTCTCATCATCTTTTCATCAATTTGGTTCTGAAGTAATCTTCTGTCAATTTATTATGTTGTTTACTGACAATGCTGAATGTATGCACTTGAACAGATAAGAGTGAGATGTTGTCTCACATGAGTAGGAAAATGTACCTCAACCTGAATTTTACATATGGATGGACGAATGCATTTGTTGCTCCATGACAATATTGTGTTTTGAAAAAACAAAAAAAAAAAAAAACAACAAGTAAAGAAAGGGATGAGTTTTTGTTACTGATGTTGTTGTGGCTATGATTATTGCAAATGCAGGAAAGAAAACATCTCCATCAAAGTAAGTTGGAATCACAGCTACCAGCTATCAAGGTCAGTACACTGCACCCATACTTCTATTTCCACCATGTACAGCTCAAAGTTTCTGGTCTAGGCCATGTGTGCTCTTCAGTTACACCGTGGGAAAGAGAGGACAGCTGGTGAGCAGTGTTTTCAACAAACTCCTATGGAAACGTTTAGTCTTTCTCAACCTGTTAATTTACCCTCGTTACGAAGAAATTAACCAACAGGCATTATGCACACTTGCAAAAAAGAATACATTCATCATAGTGCGTCTGTATTTTTAAACTGCATTCAACTGGCTTAATTCAACAACACTGGATGTACGGCCTGTCCCCTACACATGAAAGGTCCATTTCTAGTTTTGTGTCTTCTCTTTCATTTCATAGTCATTTTGTTTTACAGAAAATCAATGCAATGATGTTTTCATTAATCAGTCATGTATGTGCAAAGTACACTAAGAAAAGATCTTGTATGAAAATTTAATCTGCTAGTATTTCATCCAATGGTAAATTTAAAATCGAAATGAAAAAAAAAACAACCCCCCCCCCCCCCCCCCCCCCCCATGTTTCACAAACCTCTGAACATGTGAGCCACCTACTGAAATGTGTCGGTCAAAACCGCCAGCCGAAAATGCCACACTCTTGTATGAATTTCTCTTTCCCTTGTTGCAATACCATTTCTTGGTATATCTGTGTTTTACAATCCCAGTCTACTTTGCGGCATGACCTGCAAAATCACATGTGTAAATGTTGGCCACTTCGGTAGAGTACACACAAATAAAACTTGGCTGAAGGGCAGAGACCCACACCACACAAACTTCGTTTACCAATCGGTTATCAATTCATAAGCAATAACTTCACAATGTCCAAGTTCTGGGGAAAAGTTATCATCATTTTCTGACTGGACCTTGACCCAGCCTTCCAATCATGGTCTGCACCACTATTTATGGGTTCGACTGTGGGATGCATTCCGATCTTTCAATCAACTTTTGGAAGAAAAAAAAAGCAAGTTTCTCTGTAATAATGCAAACACATACATACACAAACTGACGCAGGAGAAAATATAACTTCCTTAATGGTGGACAACTAATTCCAGAGAAATCTTTGTAACCAACATGATGTCTCCAACTAAACACTTCTGGTGTACACTTCAGCAAGACCATTTTTAACCCACCTTCGTCAGATGCTAAAAAAAAAAAAACCACTCGTATACCCAATCACTACCTGGGAAAAAAAAGGACCATGTTTATGTACCAGTGTTCTAAGCAAACAAGAAAAATATTCCTAACAAAGTTACACTTTGTGAACATGGTTTTTCATTTATCAAGAATTCATACTTTTAATCCATGTGCGAGAGGTGAGTAAATACAACTGAAACCTCTGGGCAGACCTGTCCGACAAAAGTTTTTTCTCCTGCACCCACTCCTCTCTCCCACCTCCTCTCCATAGGACTTGCTTCCCCCCTCCCACCTCCTCTCCTCTCCATTCTCCTGTCCATGCCATAGGACTTGCCCCCCCCCCCTGTCATTCATATTCTCCTGTCCATGCTATAGGACTTGCCCCCCCCCCCCTCTCATTGTCAATATTACATCTGCCATTCAATGACCACTTTCAAAGGGCCAAGTTTACAGGTTTCTACTGACAGTAACTGGAAGGTCCCCCTGTCCTGTACACTGTACTCTCCTTTACATTGTTTAACACAAACAGGAAACAAACGTCGTTTTTTTTTTTTTCCCCTTTCAATCTTAGCCAGTGCAATTATGTTTATCTGAAATGTGCAGGGGTAGAGGGTGGGGGGAAAATTCTGTTTCTAGCTTGGTGAGCATGAAGGTCGGGTCAAAGAATGTGCAGAAATATGATACTGACACTGCAACATAGCTGATACAGCGATGCGGAGAGAATCAGCCTGGTGGTGCACTGCGGTCTAAAGTACAAACTGCACATCTCACCCTCCACATGTCAACTCAGTACGCTGGCACGTCCGTTTTGTTTTGAGAGTAAGAGAGGGAGTGAGGAAGACAGAGAAAGAGAGAGGAAGAGAGACAGAGAGGGACAGGGTGATGAAGTCTCTTCATGCTGATGGATGTGTGTATACATTTTTAACTCTGGACAAAGACAGACAGAGCATTTGCGCCCAAGTGTGTGCATATTTGAATTCGTTCATTTCAATAAAAACATGGATTTTCAAACTAACTAGAACACCAGTTGATCTACAGATTAAAATGAAAAAAAAAAAAAAAAGAAAAAAAAGTTTGTAAGCTGTATTAACTTTTGTTCAAACACCTAAGCACAGACAGTAAATTATAATGTAGCCACCCATCACTTGTCACTCTGCTGAACCAACTGCTCTTTTTACCACAATCAATCACAAAGTTCACTCTGCTGAACCAACCGCTCTTTTTACCACATCAATCAATCACAAAGTTGACTCTGCTGAACCAACCACCACTCTTTTTACCACAATCAGTCACAAAGTTCACTCTGCTGAACCAACCGCTCTTTGTACCACAATCACTCACAAAGTTCATTCTGCTGAACCAACCACTCTTTTCACCACAATCAATCACAAAGTAACATGTGAATGATGTATGAAGGCTGTCCTACAACTGCAGACTGCTTTCACTCATCATACATACACCTCAAGACTGCTTTACACAGCCTCATCAAAACATGAAGAACTTTCTCAGGATTTTTTAAGGCACCCCATGTGATTTCTCAGATGTGAAAGTGATGTCAACACAGACAAACGCATGCCTCACCACACACCTCACAATGCACACCACGGAAACATGTCACCCACAAAGCAGGAGCAGTGCAAGGCACCATGAACTGTTAAACAGGATGTTGCTGGTGAGCCCTTTTGGGGCCACAATCCCTGTTCATCTTTCTCCTTCATTTCGCTGAAGTTCACACTATGCCTACTCGCACATCCCAGGTTTTGCCTTCATTTCACCGAAAACAACCGGTCGACTACCTCTGGTCTTTTAGCCCACCTGGCCATTATGGTCCTTATTGGGGCTGTCTACACCTGGAGGAATAGGGTGGCCTACACCTGGAGGGGAATAGGACTGTCTACACATGGAGGGGAATAGAGCTGTCTACACCTGGAGGGGCATAGGGCTGTCTAAACCTGGAGGGAATAGGGCCGTCCACACATGGAGGGGAATAGGGGTCTGTCTACACATGGAGGGGAACAAGGCTGCCTACACCTGGAGGGAAATAGGGCTGTCTACACCTTCAGGGGAATAGGGAATAGGGCTGTCTACACCTGGCGGGGAATAGGGCTGTCTACACATGGAGGGGAATAGGGCTGTCTACACCTGAAGGGAAATAGGGCTGTCTACACTTTCAGGGAATAGGGCTGTCTACACATGGAGAGGAATAGGCCGTCTACACCTGAAGGGGAATAGGGCTGACTACACCTGGAGGGAATAGGGCTGTATACACCTGGAGGGCAATAGGCCTGTCTACACCTGGAGGGAATAGGGCTGTATACACCTGGAGGGAATAGGGCTGTCTACACATGGAGGAAATAGGGCTGTCTACACCTGGAGGGGAATAGGCTGTCTACACCTGGAAGGGAACAGGCCTGTCTACACCTGGAGGGCAATAGGCCTGTCTACACCTGGAGGGAATAGGGCTGTATACACCTGGAGGGCAATAGGCCTGTCTACACCTGGAGGGAATAGGGCTGTATACACCTGGGGGGCAATAGACCTGTCTACACCTGGAGGGGAATAGGGCTGTCTACACCTGGAGGGGAATAGGGCTGACTACACCTGGAGGGAATAGGGCTGTATACACCTGGAGGGCAATAGGCCTGTCTACACCTGGAGGGAATTAGGCTGCCTACACCTGGAGGGGAATAGGGCTGTCTACACATGGAGGAAATAGGGCTGTCTACACCTGGAGGGAACAGGGCTGTCTACACATGGAGGAAATAGGGCTGTCTACACCTGGAGGGAACAGGGCTGTCTACACATGGAGGAAATAGGGCTGTCTACACCTGGAGGGAAACAGGGCTGTCTACACATGGAGGAAATAGGGCTGTCTACACATGGAAGGAAATAGGGCTGTCTACACATGGAGGGGCATAGGGCTGTCTACACTCGGAGGGGAATAGGGCTGTCTACACCTGGAGGGGCATAGGGCTGTCTACATCGGAGGGGAATAGGGCTGTCTACACCTGGAGGGGAATAGGGCTGCCTACACTCGGAGGGGAATAGGGCTGTCTACACCTGGAGGGGAATAGGGCTGTCTACACCTGGAGGGGCATAGGGCTGTCTACACATGGAGGGGCATAGGGCTGTCTACACCTGGAGGGGAACAGGGCGTCCTACACTTGGGGGGGAATAGGGCTGTCTACACTGGAGGGAATATGGCTGTCTACACCTGGAGGGAATAGGGCTGTCTACACCTGGAGGGAACAGGGCATCCTACACTTGGAGGGGAACAGGGCTGTCTACACAAAACCTCGATCTACGAAGAAACAGCAAAGATATTAATTAAGAACATGGTAGCTTAATTATTGACACCCTTCAGCCCGATTAGACTTGGCCGAGGTGACAGCACCAGCCATTAGTGAAGCCTGAACACACACAATGACAAAAACAAATTTCAAGAACTTTTCCATTACACTTGATTAATCTTTATGCAAGGGTTTAGATGGAGGTTTAAAATCTTGAGGACTGAAGATTTTGCCTCTGGGTGTCAGCCAGAAAGATTCAAGCTGTAACAAGTACACTGACCCATCAGAATCCTTTACCCTTTTACTGCAAGATCTCTGCGCTGGCATCATTTTCTATGCCAAAAGATGTCTCGACTTACATAACAAACTTCAATATAACACTCCATAATTCTCACCAGCTCACTCCCTTAATCATCAAATGTTTACATTTGATGCAACATTTCTTTTCACCATTGCAACAGTTTCAGCAATTACAAGCCATTTTCTGAAGTCAGATTCCTCACATTTCCTCCCAGGATCAGAATCTCTCAGACAGTGACCTGCACTTTCATCCATATCTTATGATCAACAGGCTGTCATACCACAATCCCGTTCAAACATTGCATCAAAATGTCTGAACTGGAAAAAGGTAAATGCAGCACCTACACACCAGAAACCCTCATATTTGCGTTCCATGTAATTGTGCAGGATTGGTGTTCAGGAGACAAGTGTACTGTGACAGCGTTATTTTCCTAGAGAAACAGCACAGCCCTCATCATGCATTACACCTTATTTCTGGTCTCTTTTTTTTTTTTTCCACAACAGAAATACCATATTTTCTTCAACAAAATACAGGATGTTACAGACAGTGTGCGTTATTCGGATCATACAAGGATAAATGTCCAACAGACTTTCAATTACTGGTATAGAGATGCATGCAGAAAATGGTGACAAAACACTTGTTGCAAGGCAATGAAAAATACAAACATTTATGGCTCAGCAACTTAAGCACGTTCTGCGAGCACAGAGACTTTTTTCTTTAAACAGTTATGTGGGCTGTAATATTAAAATGTTAGCGCTACTTGTAATTCTTTAACATAGCAATGCACAATCCAAACCTGCAATGGCCTCTTTTCCCCTAACCATTCTGACAGGCCTCAACACAAAACCCTCATACCATTTGGACCTATCCACAACCAACACCTGT
>JADBJO010034839.1:0-2500 GCA_016801955.1 Conus betulinus
CCCCCCCACTTCCAACATCCAACTACAACTGTGCCACAACAACAAAATACATCAAACACAATGACACGAAAAACCGCTGGGAAAATCCACATAATCATGGCTACATCAAGCAATAAAACGTAGAATTCATTCTGTATTGATGCTGACAATTCATCCATTTCTTACCATTCGATTAAACGAAAAAAGAAACTCGAGTAAGCCATAAACGACACAAAAGTACCACACAGTCACACACACACACACACACACACACACACACACACACACACACACACACACACATACACATACCCAGACACAGACAGACAGACAGACAGACAGACACACACACTCACGCACTCAGACAAGGGCAGTCAGACAGACAGACGGACAGAGACAGACAGACATATCCACACACACACACACACACACACACACACACACACACACACACACACGCACGCACGCACGCACGCACACGCACGCACACACAAACGCACACACACACACACACACACACACACACACACGCACACACACACACACACACACACACACACACACACACACACGCAGCACCATCATATGGTATTTAGCTAAACAATTTTTTTTAGTAAAACCATCCTACAAGTAAAGTTACAGATCACCGCAAAGCTTGCACAGATGAGATTTACAGCTATAAAGATATGCAAAGGAAATGAAAAACAAACAAACAAAGAACAAAAAAGAAACAAACCCAACAACAACCAAACAACTGATACGATGAATCACGGACGACATCTTCATAAATGAAGGTAGTGAACTTCCTTCTAGGTTACAAAAAAAAGGCTGCTGAAACATTCTTAGACATTTGCTCTCTGATGCAGCGCATGGCAACAATCTTCCGCAAGCAGGGAAAACGAAGACCCTCAAACTCGGTGTAAGTTCCTGTCTTGTACAACACCAGTCAAATCACCGCTCCAACCAGTCTGATAAAACTCAAAATAAGCCGTTTCTCCTAGTATATAGAAAACACCTGTAGGACCTGACATTTTACTCAATGATTTGTGAATACATCCC
Source organism: Conus betulinus (assembly GCA_016801955.1). Lineage (NCBI taxonomy): Eukaryota > Metazoa > Mollusca > Gastropoda > Neogastropoda > Conidae > Conus > Conus betulinus. The sequence continues at coordinate 1,039 of JADBJO010034839.1, forward strand.
CCCCCCCCCCCCCAAAAAAAAAAAAAAAAAATGACATGACTGCATTAGTTATTCTAAAACCGAAAAAGGAAATGCTGGTGTGAAGATTGTGTTCCTCAAACTCGGAAACCTGCAGTTGTTGTTGTTGTTGTTGTTGTGTGCGCGTGTGCGTGCGTGCATGTGTGCGTGTGTGTGTGTGTGTGTGTGTGTGTGTGTGTGTGTGTGTGTGTGTGTGTGTGTGCGTGTGTGTGTGTGTGTGTGTGTGTGTGTGTGTGTGTGTGTGTGTGTGTGTGTGTGTGTGTGTGTGTGTGTGTGTGTGTGTGTGAACGTGCGTGTGTGACGTGGCCCCCACCTGCCACAAGGCCGCCAGGAAGAAGCCGATGCCGAAGAAGGTGGCCATGAAGCGGAGGGCCACGAAGGCGATGTAGTTGCGCACGAAGCCTGTCGCCATGGTGACGGCCAGCTGGCCCATCAGGCCAATCATCATCGTCTTCTTCCGGCCGATGCTGCCCAACACGGGAAACACGTCACGGCACGTGCCAACCACAGCTGATGAAGGGACCGACCCTCTGTCTCTACATTAATTATGTTAATTACTGAACATAGTGAAAAAGGCAGATCTACATTGTTAAAGGCAGAACCCGTTCATCTTCAACGCATTAAAACCAGAGATAATACGTAACAAACATTGATAATCCTCTAACAAAAACAAACGAAAGCAACAAAAAACGCAGTCTGCCTGTTTTGCCTCGTGTGTGTTATGCCCTTACAATACCTATTGCCTATACTGAAAGAACTGGCTGAGAGAACGAATTACATCACTCTGCCAAAGAGCTGGAGACAGTGGTAGTGATACAGGAAAATGAAATATTGCTGATCAGATACAACTAACATTGCGTCACCCCTCCACAGGACAGCCCGATAACTGAATTTCAGTTCAAACTTTAGACCTGTTGAATGACCAGCTTGCTAAAAAAAAAAAAAAAAAAAAAAAAAAAAATCAAACAGAATGGCAAACGATCAAACTGTTCAGGGTTGAAACAGCGTTGCAACAATTCACAAAGTTGTTTTCGCTCAGCCAAGGAAACAGAAGATTTAAAGCGACGGCGACTGAGCGTGAATGCGTCAAAGCCTGCAAACATTTTCCATGTCAGTCATACCATTTTGAGATGTTTCGTTCTGTACTGAAAAATGGGTACTATGACCATGACAACGTTTACATCTGGTTGTGAACAGTCAATTACATTTTAACACATTCGGTTTTGTGGCAAAATAGATGATCATAGATTTTTTAAAAAAATCTTCCAGAGGGAAAGCGGTCAGGTAAAGGGTGTGGATCAGAAATGGAGGGTGTGGTTGGTGGTGGTGAAGGCTTAGGCAGGAAACATGGGGAGGGGAGGAAGAGAAGGCTTGGAAAGTGAAAGGGGGGTGGGGGGTGGGTGGGGGTGGGGTGGGGGTGGGGGGCAGTACATAACTTACTTTC
>JADBJO010034839.1:10000-12969 GCA_016801955.1 Conus betulinus
CGAGTCCATGGGGCTGTCGGGACGGACGTGGTGGCGCCCTCCGGAGGAGCTCACTCTCACGTCGGCTCCGCGACTAAGCAATTATTGTCGTCAGTAGGGGCTTAGTAGGTGGTGTCCTGCGTATGTTAGATCAGAACAGGCGCCACTGAACACCACCGAAGTGACTCAGCAGCATTGCAGTGTCTCCTCCGGTGGGTTGCCTCTTGACGACTTGAAATTGACTGCTCCCTGTGGATTGCCGGTTCCGGGGCTGCGGCGGGTCCGATCGAGCTGTGGCTGTGGACGGAGTGTCGGAATGAGCGGCGTGAGTGCCCTGCCTCTGAGGTGGTGCTGAGGCTGGGACAGCAAAAAAAAAAAAAAAAAAAAAAAAAAAAAGAAATGGCAGGTTAAACAGCGTTGAAAATATTCATTTTTAATAATCTGTAGCCAGTCGGTCGCATGATGTTACGTCTGGCTTGACGTTTCACCATGTAATTTCATATGGACGCTTAGAGGCATATCAAAATGTAAGAATGAAGGAGGGACGAGAGTGGAATGGGGGTGTAGTATTTTTCAAGTGCAGCGCCAGTCCAGCCCACGACTGAGAGACGACGGAGTTGATAGTGTGAACATGTAACTCACCACCAATAGAAAGTCGGCGAAACAACCAAACCCTTGCAAACTGTAGTTAAAAGAACACTGTACATCTGGTATGACTAGCCATTCGGGACAGCGTGGATTCATTATCAAGTTCTCGAAACATTGACCTTTTTTTCGCCAGTGAAATCGAAAACTGTTTATGATTAATTTCCATATGCCTGGGGGTCTTGGTATGCTATTCTTGGTAGCTGAATTCAAAAGGCGACAAACACGCTTTCCTTTATAAAACACCAAAAGGAATAAAAAAAAAAAAAATAATGGATTGGGACACTGTTATCCGTAGAATAACTGTCGTCTGCTCGAGAAGAGACACTGGTACCGGAGCTAATATTATCAGCCAATCGGAGTTGATGATTTATCCTGACCAATCAGAACGCAGCTTCGTATAGATGTTCGGGGTGTAACATCGACTAGCATAATCATAATACAATCGACATAGATTTAAAGCTTCTAGTCACAATTTTTACCCCCCCCCCCCCCCCCCCCCATTGTCAACAGAGACACACACACAAAAACAGCACCTTAGGTCGGAGGCCGTCCATTAATATTTTACCAGCGGGTCTGTTTTTGTAATCAAAGATCCTTTTCTTCCTTTAAGTTGCGAATATTCCATTCGCCTCTGATCGATCCGCCCCCAAACATAATCTTAATGATGAGTTTTGCTGTGAGTATACAGAGCCGTAAAAGTTCGTTAAGGCTCCCCAAAAGGACCATGAAAAACATCTGGAATGATAATGAATCTAGTTAAGGACAGACAGGAGGATCGCTGCGCTCATTCTCTGTACAGTGGGATAAGAGTTTGAACTGAAGCATACTGTACCAAATGTGCATGCCTGTAAACACAGCCTCCCCGCCCCTCCCCCTCCTTCCCCCCCTCCTCTCCTCCCCCTCCGTCCCCCCCCCCCCCCTTTTTTTTTCTCTCAGAGTTCCCGAGTTTCACGATTTTTTTTTAAAGTTAAAAAATCGCATTCTTAAAAACCTTTGCGTGGTAGATTGTTAAATTAATTTTCGTTGTAAATTAAACCCGGACGTGTGTGTCCACGGCACAATTCATGGTTTTGTGTCATTAACTCAAAAAACTGAATCATTGTTTGCTGACGATCAAGTACTGTAAACAAAAAATCCCATTGAGCAAAGTCTGAAGTATACCCTTCTCCATAAAAAAAAAAACAAAAAAAAAACAAATGTGGAAAGTGGTATATGTAATTTTTGGGTTGTAAAAATGGCATAATGTCAATGATGGCAAGACCAGTGAAGATACATGTGGGATTTTGAAAAAAAATATCTTATCTTGATGCGCTCTTCGACAGTGCAACATTTTTTACAGCTCAACGTACAACAGAATTCAAGACTTAAAAACGAAATGCTCATGGTGTCATCGAGTGTCATCATGTAGAAACTGAAAATCTAGATGCGAACATGAATGCCAAGAAAACTCTTACGAATGTCAAGGAAACAGGTAGGCGGACACATATACACCACCACACACGCGCGCTGGTGCTTCGCAGTCTGTGCTCTCTCTGTTGATTCTGTCTGTCTGTCTGTGTGGCGTGTCTGTCTGTCTGTCTGTCTCTGTCCTGCCTGTCTGGTCTGTCCATCTGCTTTGTCTGTCTGTCTGGTTTGTTTGTCTGTCTGTATCTATCTGCCTATTTGTCAGTCTACCCAATCCGTTTGTCTGTCTGTCTGTCTGTCTGTCTGTCTGTCTGTCTATCTATCTATCTATCTATCTATCTATCTATCTATCTATCTATCTGTCCTTCCCGCCAGTCTGTCTGTCTTATCTGTCTGTCTGTCCCTCTGGCCAGTCTCGTTTCTTTTCATCGACCTACTCCCCCCCCCCCCCCCCCCCCCCACCCCCTAACCTACGCCTCCTCACCACCGAACCTTCATACATACATACCTCCGTGTTTCTCTCTCACTCACCCTCTCCTCTCGAGCCTCTCTCTTCTGTTCCTAGCGAGTGTGGTGCTATGGAATGTGATTCAGCCGTATAATGTACGAGTTTATCACTGTATGCATCTTTATCATATTTTCTTTCCTCTGCTGGGGGTCACCCCGTTATGAGTGTTCTTTCTACCTCTTTATTCTCTCGATCTCTCATCTCTGCCCCCCCCCCCCCCCCTCCTCCCCTCCCCTCTTCTCTCTCTCCCCCCGCCACCTCCATCAGTCCCCCTCGAAACAGCTCCCCTTAACTCTTCCTCCCCCCCCCCCCCCCCCCCAATCTACGTCCCTTTTTTAGACCCCCCCCTCTCCCTCCCACAACAAATGAAAGAACAAAACAAGTCAAAAACGTGTCTCCTCTCTCATCATCCCATCTCTCATCTTCTCTC
>JADBJO010034840.1:0-12968 GCA_016801955.1 Conus betulinus
GAGAGAAGAGGATGAGAGAAGCAGAGAAGGGATAGATTTGATCTAATGGTACTTGGCAAGAGGAAGAACTTCAAGAGTGACCGCATTGGTTTTGCACACACAGACCTCCTCTCTCTCCTCCTCTCTCTCTCTCTCCTCTCTCTCCTCTCTCGCTCTCCTCGCTCTCCCTCTCCTTCTCTCTCTCCTCCTCTCTCCCTCCCCCTTGCCCTCTCTCTCCTCTCCCCTCTCTCCCCTCGCTCTCTGTGAAATATTCCTTACCATTGTATTTCATATAAAAGTAACACCATACTTTCCATCAAATGGGCAAATTTCTTTTCCACATAAAGACAGAAAAAGTCAGATTTGTGGTTACATCAGGGAAGAAAAAACGTAAAAGCCCAAAAATGCACATATAGCTCAAGGTACGAATGTACCAGTAGACCCACTTTAACGCGGTCTTTTTTTTTTTAGCACCTAAACAAACAAACAAACAAAAAAGGTCTATATACTAGTTAAGATATACTATTGGGCCCAAACGTGTTTGTGTTTCTTGTTTCTGATTAAAAAAGTAATAAAATATTTTTCCCTTGTCGTATGTGTTGTGTGTGGTGTTGGTGTGGTTGTGTGGTGTGGTTGTTTGGGTCCACATGTTCGTTGTGGTTGGTGTTGTGTGGTGGGGTGTTGGAAACTCTCTGTGAAGATGCGTGCTATTGTCGCGCTATTTCCGAGTGATTTCGTTCGTTCTTATTTTGTTTTCCTTCCTTTCTTTTTGCGTCTTTCTTTTTCTCTTTGCTTAGTTTTGCAAATAAGCATTGAGTTAATCAAGCTGTGGTTAATCTGTCTATGTCTGAATCTCGCTTGTCCCCTTCTCAAAACCTAAATAATCCGTTTCGTAAAGGTTTACTTCACCTCGAACGGTTTTTTTTTTTTTTACACATTTGGTCGCTGTGAATCACTCTAAAAGCGTGTGGTGAATCTTTCGCATGAATTGTACAACAAACAGCAGGCAGAGAAGCGCAAAAAAGGACTTTCTATTCCGCCTTTCCTCTTTCTCTCCTCCAGCTCTCGCTGTCTGTATTACCTATCAATATGGTGGGGTGCTTTTTTGGTCATAATGGTCACCTAAAGGAATGGAAAACCATTTGGCATTGTTCATTTAATACATACAGATCCTGCAATACTATCCGTAACAACAAATAAACACCAAACCAAACAACAACAACAAAACACAACAAACAAACAACAACCACAACCACACAAAAATTCCAGAACAAATTTGTTCATCGAAATGTTTGATTGAAGTAAGTGAAATGCCTATGATATGAAGAGGAATGTAAAGGTTGACTGGCGATTGTCCTCTCTGAATGCGGCCGTAAATTGATATCATATTATTATTTCATTGTATTAGTGTTAATGATTTGATGTGATTAGATGATTGATTGATGGATGATGATAATGATGATGATGATATGATTGATAATGATCATGAGGATGATGATGACAATGATCATCATCATCATCATCATCATCATCATCATCAACATCCACCATTCAAATCATCGTCGTCGTCGTACACGTCGTCGGTCCGTCGTAGTGGTTGTTATTATTGTTATTATCATTATTATCCCTTTTTTTTTTTTTTTTTTTTTTTTTGCCGCAAAAGCAAGCGAATTTTTTTTTTTTTTTCGCACCCCCTCCCCCCCCTTCCCCCCTCTCTCTCTCCCTCTTTCTCCCTCGCAATGGCCCCCTACCCCTCATCCACACCTAACCCCAATTCCCAACACACAAGGCAACAGGTGCCCCACAACAAGCCTTCACCACAACAGTTGTGTCGTAGCGTGAACCCTAAAACAGGCAAAACACTGGCTTGTCTCCTTAAACATGGGACCGTTTCTGTTTTTTCTTGTAGGGGCGTGTGTAGGCCGACACACTCATGTTGTAAGAGGGTGAATGAATAGAGTTTTTTATCGTTCAATTATGATAGGGATGAAAGAGTTAATACTATCGTTCCATGAGTTAGATAGTTAGTGAGAGATTTTTTATCGTTCAGGATGTATAGGGTAAAGGAAGAGAGTTTTACGTTCAGGCTTAAGAGGGAAAAAATGAATAGAATGAATCACTTTTGATATAGAGGATAAAAGGAGGCGAGTTTAATCACTTTTTGATATTGAGGGGTAAATGAAAGAGAGTTTATTCAAATCAACCTTATATAGCAGGGAATGAAGGAGAATTTGTCAGTTTTGTGGATATAGAATTGGTCAACCGAAATAGAGGTTGGTCCTCACACGCATGTAGATAATGTGATGAAGTAGTGGCTATGACCCCTGGTCCTACTGGGATAACTCATGACTACTTTGCGAACCATAAGGCAATGCTGAAAAGAGTAATTGAGGAAGGTGGTGGGTGTTCACACCTAATGGCACTAACTGACATGGGTGTTGTTCCGTTCCCACCAGTGCGTCGTGGTCGAGTGCGGGCGGGGGGGATGTGCTTTACCCCCCCCCCCCCCCCCCCCCCTCTCTCTCCCTCTCCTCTCTCCCACTCTCTCTCCCTCCTTTCCTTCGCTCTCTCCCCTCCTCTCTCTCCTTCTCTCTTCTGCTTTTTGCATCTGGCCCTTTGCATCTTCCTCCTTCGCTGGGGCCCAGTCCTCTTTTCCTGTGGGCATCTCCTCTGCAAGAACTCCCGGTTGATAATTGATTGCATTCATCAGCTGCTTTCAGTCTGTCCGCCTCACGCACCGGCGGTCCATTCCTTACTTCAGTAATCAACATATGTAGGTGGATAATCAAGTACATTCATGTACAAAGGTATAAAACAAGGGGGGCAGCCGTCGTTGTAAAAACAAAATGCAACGCACGCCCTCGCACGCGCCGCCCGAAAACACGCCACAACCAACACCAACATCACACACACACACAAACACACCCACACACACACACACACACACAACACGCCCCCGGTGGCGCGCCGCCGTCGCGCACCAACACACCACACACACGCCATACCACGCACCGCACGCACGCGGCACACACAGCACATGCGCCGCGCCGCGCGCACACCCACACCACACACACAACACACACCACACACACAAACCACACACACACCACACACACACACACAACACCTCCACTTCAGCAGAGGGAATGGCCTAAAGCATCACCAATAGATCACTGCCGCCCCAACCCAGGGTCATGCCTACCCACCTCGTCACCGCTGGGAACCCCATGCGATTACTGTCCATTGCTGTTTTCACAAGCCTCCCCTACTTTGTTAGGTGGAGGGGTTGTTTTGTGGGACAACACACACGCACACACACAATAGTGGTTTACCAACCAAAACATACAACAACACGAACCACGCACGCCATGCACGCATCGCATATGCACGCCACGCACCTCGGGCAACAAACCCAACACCCACACACAAACACACACACACATACACTCACCACACACACACACCACCCAACACACACACACACAACATGCATGTACGCACGCACACACACACATACCACCCCCCCCCACACCAAACACACACAACACACAACACACCGATGCGGCGGCAACTTCGCCTTGCGCGTATGCATCATGGTGTTGTGTAAAAGCTGCGCATTTGAGTGGCAACTCAGGCATCAGAATTATGGTGGAAGAAGGCTCTTCCCCTCCCCCCCACCCCCACCCCACCCCCCCCCCACATGTTCCAGTCCTCCGAAGGGATGGGGCGAGAAGTGATTGAAGGAGAAGGTGGGGGGGGGGAGGAAGGGGGAGGGGGGGGGGGGGGGGGGAAACGGGGCGGAGAGAAGAGGGGGGGGGAGGGGAAAGGGGGGGGGAGGGCAAAGGGGGGAACGGGGAGGAGAGGTGGAGTGAGGGGGGGGGGGGGGGACGGGAGGGAGGGGGGGAACGGGGAGAGAGAAGGGAGAAAACAAAACAAAAAAAAACAGAGCACCCAAGAATATTACTATCAGCTGGCCAAAATGGGATGTGAGGGTGGAAGAGTGCTCATTTGGTGACAGTTTTTTGCCGAGTTTGAGACAGTTTTTTTGGCGAGGAGCATAGAGAGAGGGGACCCAGAGAGAGAAGAGGAGAGAGAGGAGTGGGGAGAGAGCGTGGAGAGACGAGAGGAGATAGAGAGAGAGACTTTGGGGTAGTTGGGGTTGGGGATTGAGGGGGGGGGGGGGGGCGACACCGAGCTTTAGTGAGAGGGAAAGGGGGGGACTTCGGCATTTCCATAGCGTCATCCTTTTTTTCAGTCGTGTATCGTGTTACGCAGGCAGCGCCCCGGTCCAGCAGATATAACAACACAATGGTGACGTACACACAGTAGATAGAGTGGTGCGTTCATGCGGGGCCAGATTTTTGCGGGGCCCTTGGGCTGATCCTCTGAGGTCCCTGTAAAAACGCGACATGGACAGAGTGATGGGACCTGTGCCGTTAAAGGGGGTCCCCTCCAAATACCGGACCGGGGTACCAGCCCGATTAGTCAGTCCCACAACAACTTTCCAAGCGGAGGTGGGGGATGGGGGTGGGGGCACAGACAGAAACCCGGCTTTGAATCGGGGGTGGGGTGGGGGGGTTGGGGGGGTGGGGGTGGGGAGAATCAGACAAAACAACAAACAGCAGATAGGACTTGCAAGAAATAAGAAGCACACACGCACAACAGACAGGACTATACAGGCAAGAGACGACAGACAGACAGGACCGATAGAGACCACGCACACGTACATACATACATACACACCACACACACACACACACACACACCCACACGCACACAACACACACCCACACAACACACACACACACACGTACACACACACACACACCACACACAACACACGCCGCACAGCACGCCACGCACCGCACACACACACAAACACCACACACACTCACACACACTCAACGTTGGTTTGTTGTTGAGGGGTTGTCTGGGTACAAATACACGCCACCGACACACGCACATCGCACCCACACGCACAACAACCAACAACAACAACAACACACACACACACACCACACACACACACACACACCACACAAACACACACCACACACACACACGTTTGCTTTTGTTGGAGGGGTTTGTCTGGGTACAACACACCACACACAACACACACCACACACACCCCACACACCACACACACACATACCACACACACCTCCTGCATGTTTTTGCTTTTGTTGAGGGGTTGTCCCTGGTACAACACACACACACACATCCCACCCCACACCACACACACACACACACCACACACCCACACTACACAACACACACTCACTCACTCACTCACACTCACTCACACTCCACTTCTCACTCATCCCTTCACTCAACTCACTCATCCCTCCTCCTCTCTCACTCACGGTCACATCAACTCGATGGGGACGGTCACTCACGCCACCACGCAACGGGGCTGGGCACGCGCAGGCGCAACCTCATGCACGCACGTTCGTCGTCAGCGCATGGGGACGGGCACGCACACAGCAAACACACACACACACACACACACACACACACTGTACCACTGTACCCCGGTTACCGGTCATTAATTAAAGGACGCTCGTCACTCAGCCGGCACCACAAGCTGCGTCCAGAACATTTGCAATTAGATTGGTCCAATTCTGGTACTCATACTAATAACCAATAACCCCCACTACTACTACGTACTACTAACTTACTACTACTACTACTACTACTACTCTGTACTGGGCTGCTGCTGCTGCTGCTGCCTTGCTGCTGCTGATGCTGTCACATTATTATTTTACTCATTCTAATTGTTCTTATCCTCCTTTTTCTTTTCTCTCTTTCTGCTTATCCCCTTATTTTCTTTTGTTTTTTAACTGTTTTTCCTCCTCCTCCTCCTCCTCCTCCTCCTCCCAGCTTTCATGACTATCAATTTCAACAACTCTCCTTCTCCTTTCTTCCTCCTTTTTCTTCCCTCTATTATCATTATGGTCGTTACGGTTCCAACGGTTGTTTTGCTGTTGTGTTGTATATATGATTATAAACACCCTTTATGATCAAAGAAACAGCAGGCAGACTAACAGACAGATAGACAGATAAAGGAGACAGACAGGCAGGCTTGGATAGAATTAGAGGTATCTAGATAGACCGACAAATATATTATGTAGACAAGACACAGACAGATAGGTAGATAATATAGACAGGAAGACAGAGAGGTAATTACAATGGATAAGGAGATAGGCGGTTTGGAGCCAAAAAAGAGCGTATATTAGAAGTAGTTCATACAGCATCAGGAACCCCTGGAGTCGGTCACACTGTCAGCAAACCAGCACCAGTTTCTACTCATTTGACTAGGGTCGACTCTCTGTGTCCCGACTGACACCGATGTATGACAACTAGTCAGTAAGGTCGGCGTTTAGAGCGATGGGCCATCATCCCTGTGTTTACAAAACAAAGACATGGTCACTATCCCGGCCACACTGAGGAGAAATCCGCCAATTTGGCATGGCGTCCCGTCCAGTGTAAACCACCGATAGGTTCATCATAGGAAAACTACTGAATATAAAATGAAAACAAAAACAAAGGTCTCCAGATACTTTCATACGGTTTCAAAAATTTATCGTCCAAACTCACAGGTTGGCGGTCCGAGAGAGGTACGAGCTCCCCACACCCTCTCTGTTCTCTCTCTATCTGTCACTCTCCTCTGCTCCCCTTCGGTCTGTATCTCTCTCTCTCTCTTCCCTCTCCTCTCCCTCCCTATCCTCCTCCTCCTCCCACTCTCCTCTCCCTCCTCTCCGTCTCCTCCCCTATCTCTCTCCTCCTCCCCCCCCTTCTCCCTCCCCTCTCTCTCCTCTCCTCTCGATCTCTTAGTCTGTCTCTCTCTCCTCTTCTCCCATCTCTCTCTCCCTCTCTCTCCGAATATTTCCCCTCGATGCCTACGCTTGTAGTCCCGGTTTTACCCCAATCCTCTCCTCATTTCTTCTTCGGTCCTCCGAAATAGTTTGCCCGCAATGGAAGCCATTTCAGCGGGATGGCCACAGCTGATTACGGATTACGCCAAGGAATATTGTGGTTGCAAGCCTACTTGGTTATGGTAAGAACATACTCGAAAATTCCTATTACTCGCATATAAGGATTTTTTTAAAAAATCCTGCACGTGTCGTTGGCAACGGTTTCCACGCGGCTTCTTCTCCGTTCTGCACAGTTCCATTGCAGTGGCAGTCCGTGAGACCGCCGTTGCGTGAAAGAGGCCGTTGCCATTATCTTTCACGAAGGCCTCGCCAGGCCATTCAGGTCAGCGCCCAGAAGCAGAGGGCACAGCGGGCAGACCCAGAAAACCCAAGAAACAACCCGTGCGACATTCCAGTGGAAATACAACGGAGTCAGACAGGAAAAGCGCCAATTAAATTCAGGCAGAAACGCCTCATTAAAATGAAGATGAACAGTTTTGTGCATGTGTGTGTAAACATGGAGGGAGGAAGGGCCGGCCCAAGAGGGTCCACGTCCCGTGCACGGTGGGTGTTAATGCCACAAGGTGGCACGAGGTTTTGGAGGTGGGGTGGGGAAGTGAAAGCCGGCACGGTTGTCGGGACGAATTGAGGGGCCGGGAACCGTGGGGGGGGGAAAAGATGACAACTGTCAGGCCAACGGCCTGATGTGGGAATCATCAGCCCTGGAGTGGGGCAAAGAGAGGGAATCTCCCTTCGGATATTCATTGCTTTGGACTTCCTTCTCTGCCCCCTCCTCCTCCGCTCCTCATCCTAGCCCCCTCCTTTTTTATATCTGCGTGATTTTCCTGATTTTCTCCCTCTAACATTTCCCTGAAAGGGAAAAGAAATTGGTTCGGAAAATGTCCTCATTTTCAGCGGGATGAATGAGAGAGAAAAACAGGCCCTTCCTCATCTCTGATTGAATACGAGCAAGGTCATGGGTTTTGTGGACAGAAAATGATCAGAAACGAAGAAAAGAAAAGAAAGACCATTGTGGTGCCAAATCATTGACAGCTGAAGTGTGAAGCATCCGTCACAGACACGAAGTCCCCCCGCAACCATGCCAGGCCATGGACAGTGCTAACTCAGCAGCATGGAAAGCTTAGGGCTGCACGCACGCACGCAAACATACGCACGCACACACACACACACACACACACACACACCGCGCGCCGCGCGCGCGCCGGCGTATAAACGCATGAATGAACGCACGCACGTTGCTCGCACACCTAGGCGCACGCGCGCGCGCGTACAACACACACACACACACACACACACCACACACACACCACACACACACACACACACACACGCACACACACACACATGCATGCACGTACGCACGCACACACGCATGCACACACACTCACTCACACACACACCACACACACACACACACACACACACACACACACCACACACACACACACACACACACACACATGTTTCCCCCAAATAAGTGAAAGTGATTTAGACGTAAAATTGAACAATCGCGTGGCTGCCTGCGTGCGTACACTGACTGACTGAAACTAATTCATTGTCAGATTATCTCTTAGTGGTACTGACGACGTGCGTACACGTACACACACACACACACCCACACACACACACACACACACACACACACACACACACCACAGAGAGAGAGAGAGAGAGGAGAGAGAGAGAGAGGAGGAGAGAGAGGGAGAGAGGAGAGAGAGAGAGATTGAGAGAGAGAGAAGCAGTTCTCTTTCATAGTTGAAAGAACGACGAGAGAGAGGACAAATCCTATTTCCATCACTTTTGCCTCTTCACTGGCAGTCTGTGTAGAATGGAGTCAAAGGCCGTATGTACACTCAGAACATACACCCAAACTGCAGCAGTATGACAGTATGAGGGACACGGCCGACGGCGCTCCAGGTCTCAAGGCACCCACAGGACATTTCTAATGAAATGACACACAGTCAGACAGCAGTGTCATGGACACGGGTCAAGACACATGGTGACATTAAAACGGATTTCCCTTTAAGATATCAGTGGCTAGGGAGTTGCACAGGCAGTCTTTTTAAAGATACCAACACCCATATTTCCAACCCCCCAGTATTATGTCGTTAATATACTTATGACTGCCATCAACATTGTTCGAGTTTTTTCTACGGGATGATAGAAAGAGATAAACTTTATACAAACATTTGTTCACCCACACACACACACACACACACACACACACACACACACACCACACACACACACATAAATAAATAAATAAATAAATATATATATATATATATATATATATGTGTGTGTGTGTGTGTGTGTGTGTGTGTGTGTGTGTGTGTGTGTGTGTGTGTTGTGTGTGTGAGTGCGCGGGGTGCGCGCGCACACGCGTGTGTACTTTCTGCACATTTCCCGAAGTCACTCACAATTGGACTCTGGCGGGAGGGGGGGGGGGGGGGGGGGGGGGGGGGGGGGGGGGGGGGGGGGTGGGGGGGGGGGGGGGGGGAAGAGGTGTTCAGTGACATCAACTGAGTCATAACAGGATGTTTCTGAGATTTTCATCCTGTTGTGCAAGATGCTCGTGGGATAGATATCATGTCAATATTTTTCGATGCAGGATTCTGAGCCTCGTTTCCTTGGTGATAGCTTTGCACGGAGCCATATTGATTTGTCTGATTTGAAACCAAACTTTCTGTTCCAGCAAAAATAAGCTGTTGGGAAGAGTCCTTCAATTCAATGAGTGATAAGTTCTTCGCATGGCAATGCAGTGTATCTGTTTCTCTCCCTCCTGACTGAATCCTCTGGGTCCACTAGTTCGGGACAGAACTGGCCAGAGTGTTACATTCTAACGATGCGCGTTAGGTGCTGAACTTCAAGAGACAGTAACGTCCGTTCCTCTCGATGGCTGATGTCGCTCACTTGTTCTATGCCGTGAGTCATTCAGCATTGAAGAAAAGGGGTTTGGTCTTCACGTTTTAAACAAAGTAGTGTTTCAAAAAGGACTGAATGTAGTTTTTTTTGTTTTCACCGTTAACATCGGATAGATCTGTTAGAGTTTTATGATCTGAATTTGTTGCTGGATTTCTTTCTTAAAAAAAAAAAAAAAAAAAGAAAAATCGTTACCAACTTTTCCAGACCGGTCAGCTCTTTTGCTCCGAAAAATATTTTCCTGTGAGACTTCATGCAAATTTCATCTCGGTGTAAGCGCCCAACTTTCACATGCTGAGGCACTTAAATAATTTCGAACTCTTTGTAGATTAAGGTATGTTTGAAATCTCCAGTATGTGACATGCTAACTCAATGTAAAGGGGAGATCTCCAGTATGTGACATGCTAACTCAATGGTAAGGGGAGATCTCCAGTATGTGACATGCTAACTCAATGGTAAAGGGAGATCTCCAGTATGTGACATGCTAACTCAATGGTAAAGGGAGATCTCCAGTATGTGACATGCTAACTCAATGGTAAGGGGAGATCTCCAGTGTGTGACATGCTAACTCAATGGTAAAGGGAGATCTCCAGTATGTGACATGCTAACTCAATGGTAAGGGGAGATCTCCAGTATGTGACATGCTAATTCAATGGGTAAGAGGAGATGCTAACTCAATGGTAAAGGGAGATCTCCAGTACATGACATGCTAACTATATATGGGAAAGAGAGATCTCCTGTATTACACGCTAACCATATGGTAAAGGGAGAAACGTTTGAAATTGAAACAAGTTAGTCATTTTAAGACCTCATCCCTTGTCCTTTTTTTATTTTTGATAGCCAGTAGTTTGTTACATTCAACACGGAAATTACGAATTTTGCACAATGCCCATGTACACAAAGGTGAGCCACAGTCTAACATTCCATTAAGTTGTGTGTCTAGTAGACCATTCATTTTTTTCCAACAAAAAAAAAAAAAAAAAAAAAACGACCTTCAGATAGCTGTTGTCAAATGTCCACAAGTTGAGGCCACGAGTGAACTCGCTCCCATAGAGTTCTATGACTGCTGCTTGGTGGTCTGACAGGGAGAAATATTTGTGTTTTGAAGTGACAGTTCTTCAGACAACAAACCACCCACCCCAACAAACAAACAAAAACAAGTAATTAAACAGCGGGCAACAAACGGCTTCAGCCAGAACCACTAAAGTATTTCTCGTCTTTGTCAAATGCTTTCTATATATCTGTCAGTTGTAATGAACCGATAGCATCATCAAATATTCTGCTTTCTAGTTCACGAAGGTCATGACCTGAAATTATGTTAAGGTTATTAATCATTACACAGCATCACCAAACAAAAGAAATTGTGCTCACTGAATTCGCTGAAATTGTGCATTAAAAAAAAATTGTTGGCTTGTACTGGGCATACACATTTTTGCTGATAATTATAAAGCTGAAACTGTCCTGCAAGACTTGCATCACAAGGACTCGTGGCTGCGCGGTTTCTAACTTAAACTTTCCGATCAAGATGGTTTGCTACTAGTTTAACTCCCCTTTCACTTCTGTTAGGGCCTTAATTATAGAAAATGCTACCACCCCATCGCCTTTCCCATATTTCTCCTTCGCTCGCTGTTATGTGGGTCTCTTTCAAGCGGGCCATGTCGATTAAAAAAACAAACAAACAAAAAAAAAAAAAAAACAACTGATATCAAGACATGCAATTTCTGTTTCGTTTGTTAAAATTAGCGTTAATGGAACATACACGTATTTTTATACATAACAAATACTTGATGTTTTCGGAAAAAGGGAGTACATGAGCGGAAAGGGGGGGGGGGGGGGGGGGGGACACGGAGAGATGCATTGGGAAGTGTGTGTGTGTGGGGGGGGGGGGGGGGGGGGGGGGGGGGGACAAGCAGGGAGGGAGCAAATGAACAAGAAGAGAGAATGATGGAAGGGGGGAGGATGGTGATGGTGGGAGGGAGGGGGGCGGCGGAGAAGGAGCAATCGAAGAGGGAGATGGACGGAGGGAGGAAGGAGTGGGAAGAGGGGAAGACGGGGGGGAGGGAGCGAATGAGGAGGGAAAGAATAATGTTGTAAAGAAAAAAGAAAAAAGAGGGAGAGGACTAGGGAGAAGGGATGGGGAGGGAAAAAGGGAGGGGAGGGCAGGGGGAGGGGGGGGGGGGGGGGGGAGGGAGCGAGCAAATGAAGAGGAAGGGAGGGGGGATAGACAGGGAGGAGGGGGAGGTTGGGGGAAAGAGGGGGAAGGGGGAGAGAGCAACTGAGGAAGAGGGATGGAGGTAAGGAGGAAGGAGTAGGGAGGGAGGAGGGAGGGAGGGCAGGTGGGAATGAGGAGGAGGAGGAGGTGTAATAATTACTAATAATAATCATAATTATGGTATTTATAAGGCGGAAAATCTCGATGAAATGGACTCTAAGCGCACGGGCAAAAATCTGCACACACACACACACACACACACACACACACACACACACACACACACACACACACACATACACACACACACACACACACACACGCGCGCGCGCGCGCGCGCGCGCGCGCGCGCGCAGACACACACACACAACTGCACATGCATTATGGCTCTAAACAAAGGAACAGAAAGGAGAATCATGTATGAAAGAAATATTAACCCATAGATATTGATGCACACACACACACACACACGCACGCACGCACGCACGCACGCACGCACACACGCACGCGCGCACACACACACACACACACACACACACACACACACACACACATACACACACACACACACACACACACACACACACACACACACACACACGTTGTGGGCCATATGGCTCTAAACACAACTAAAAAAAAAAAGAAGAAACATTATGTACAAATATTGCTATACGCCCCCCCCCCCCCCCCCCCCCACACACACACACACACACCAGCACTCACACAGACACACACGCACAGACACACACCTACATGCGCGTCATAAGGCTAACCAAAACTATCAAAAGAGAGGGGAAATATTTACATCTCAGGTTCCCACGCCGAGTGGGTACAGGCTGCAGTGGGAGTAGTAGGGACCGTGGAGAGGGACCATTAGGAAGAAGAAAAGAGGTGAGTTTTAAGAGCAGTCTTAAAGGAAG
>JADBJO010034841.1:2500-5000 GCA_016801955.1 Conus betulinus
ACCATCATCTGCTAATGTCAACACTCGAGCAATTCCGTTTCTGTTGAGGTCTGCAAGGCGTTTAGTGCAAACAATGTACAAAACAGGGGAGAGAGAACCTTGAGGTAATCCCATAGAAAGTTTATGAGGCTCAGATGTCCAATCTCCAAATGGTAGGATGACGGTTCTCTCCCGAAGTTTCGCTGCTAACCATCGTATAAACAGCAAAGATAAGTTCTTTGTGAAATTCCAAAGCTCAAAAGAAATAATTAGGAAACAAAAAATGAAACAAACAAAAAAAAAAAAAACTAAATTAGAAGACAATTATTTTGAAACCTGCAAAACTGTGTAGAAAAAAAAAAATCAATACACTGAAGGAATTTTCACCAATACGTATCACATTGAGCTAAAACCTTTATTCACAACTGCTTTTGCCAGTCTGCCATTTCTTCCAGAGTGTCTGTTTCCTTCATCAGGCAGTTCACACTACACAGCCCAGTCTGACTGAGGTGCTTGGTGAAGCATGACAAAGACTCTTGACTTCATCCACTAGGATTGATCTCGACCGCTTTGTTGACTGACATAGACTCGGCACTGGTGGGTTGTCAGACTGAGGAGGTGGTGGTACAGGTGTTCCTTGCACCTCTCATTCAGTGTTACTGTCTCCAGCAACCATCTGAGGCAAAAATTCCTCACGTGCTGCTGTGGACTCTTCATTGTGATTCTACATTGTGATCTACATTGCGTGGATCTTCCACTTCTTGCAGTGATTCCTGAGTACCCGTCTTCACTCCAGCTGCCATCTGATCATCCTATGTGGACTGGTTTCCTCCTGATGCAGGTGGTTGAACTGCCTCTGTCTCATAACGCCTTCCATAGCCCAACATCATTGGTTCCTCTTCACTACTGTTCTCTTTGCCTGTTGCTTCACAACTGCTGCGTTGCTGCTTGCGTTTCCTCTGCACACGAGTTCGGCGTTTTGGAGAATTTTTCTGCTGTTGAATTGCCCCTTGGTGAGCATTGACCTCTCCACAGTGCTCCCCAAAGGCAACCACAGATTGCGGTGCAGTGTTCTCTTTTTTACCAGCGCCACCTTCGCTCTGGACTACATACACTGGAATGTCCGAGTTAGGCTGGACTCAGACTTGGTAGTTTGCATCCTCCCACTTGTCTGACAGTCTGTCTTTGCCATCAAATGCCACTATCTCGAACAGAACTGTCACGGTTGTCCACTTATTGCTTTTTTATGTTTCTTTTGGGCGTAATCTCTGCTGCAGTAGTCAGCTGAAAGGACTTCTTCAAGTGATAGTGCAGGGCCTCTGTGTACCTTGTAAAAGGAACTCCATCGGTGTTATTGCAGGTCAGTCCAAAAGCAGCATCTGTAGGTGAATGGCAGTCACGACCAAGCATCAATGCAAAGGGAGACAGAGATGAGGACTCTTGCCGAGTACAGATGTATACACAAGAGGGTCCACCTGGCTCTTCCAGTCTCCTTTCTGTACAGGTTCCAGCGTTCACAGCATGTTTCACAGGGCATCAAATGGTCAGACTGTATACCAAATGAAGAGGTCAGGGAGAGGTCCAAACAGCTCCCCATGTCAACCACAATCTGCAGACGTCGCCTCCACTGGCTTGAGATTACCCTTATCAAGACCTACAAACCAGGACATTAGATAAACTCCAGCAAGCCAAAAATAAGGACGACCCGGGATGAGTTGGCGACAGACAGTGAAGAGAGGTCTCAGACTCGTTGACAGAGGATGGAAGTGACATCAGCAGACTGGCTGAGGACCGTGCACAGTGGAGCGCCATGACTGCCTCATAGTTGCCAGGCGTGGGAGAGTCTAAATCTGAGTAAGCCAGTAATGATTCCATCAGGGCCACTAGCTTTCAGATTCTATAATTTTTTTTTTATAGCCAGCAAAATCTCATTCCTTGAAATTGGATAATTCAATATATTGTCAATGGTATTTTTTGTTATAATTGGTATGATTGTTAACATTGGCTTCACCACCGCCTTCATCATCCATAATCTTACAAGTATCTACTTGTTTTTTCAAGCATTTTTTGAAAGTGCTGAAACCATATTGTTTTTTTCTAACCTAAGACTGTTGGAAGGTTGTTTACTTATATTGTGAATTGTGTGCATTGCATCCCAACATTTATTGTGGTTATTTACGGACAATACCATTCTATTCTAACATAGCCTGGGTAAAACTGTTCACGTTTGTTTACAGAAGCGGTTTATAGTAACGTCTGGCATCGCAGTAAGAAAAATGGTCAGGTGGAAAGAAAACGCAAGGATATCTGTTCAACAAATTATGGGCCTTTCTTTTCTCAGACCTGTATTCCATACCATACCAGTCATCATCATAACCGTGGGTTACATTTAAATTGCTCTATTTTTTTCCCACGCACACAGCTGCATGTTTCAAGCAACTGTTAAATATACACAGGCCTTCGTGTATATACACAGCAGTGACATTGATCGCCATTTCAACTCTCTGCTGATTTCAGGGAT
>JADBJO010034841.1:10000-12967 GCA_016801955.1 Conus betulinus
TCTATCGCCTACAAACAGCTTGGCAGCCACCGGTCAGTTTCTGACCGTCCTCAACCAGGCGCACCCCGAATGACAACTCAGAGACAAGATCAAGCCATTTGCCTTTCCCACCTCAGGAACCGATTCCTGACTGCTGCTGCCACCACTAGTGCAATTTTGGGGGAGCGTGGGGGACCCATCAGCAGCCACACCATCAGACGACGCCTGTCACATGCAGGAATCAGGTGTCACAGGCCCTTCGTTGGCCCTGTATTGACTGACAGACACAGGCAGGCCCGACACCATTGGACAGGGAATGGTGTGTTCCTGGGAAGACATGCATGGAGGAATGTCTTCTTTCTCTGATGAGTCACGTTTTTTTGCATGAGCCACACTGATGGGAAAATCAGAATTTACAGGAGACGAGGAGAACGGTATCATGACCCTTGTGTTAGGCAGCTCAACCGGTTTGGCAGACCTTCAGTGATGGTGTGAGGTGCCATCAACGCCAACTTTAGATCCCAGCTCGTGGTGATCGATGGCAACATCACGGCACAGCGTTACGTGAACCACGTTCTCCAGCCTGTCCTGCTTCCACTCCTGGATCACCATGGTGGACGACGCAGATTTGTGTTCCAGCATGATAATGCTACACCTCACAGTGCCTGGATGACCCATCAGTTTCTGCATCAGAATGGACTGGAGGGTGATGCCCTGGCCATCCCTGTCACCTGTCATGAACTGCAGTGAGAACCTTTGGGACGCGCTCGGCAGGAGAGTGGAGCAGCATCAGCTGAGGCCCCAGATGAGAGGTGAACTGATCGCCATTCTTCAGCATCACTGGGTCAACATCCAGCAGGTGCAGATCCAACGTCTCGTGCAGTCCATGCCGTGGCGTCTTCGAGCGTGTGTAGCTGCCAATGGTGGATACACCAGACATGAACAGAATCATCCCTTTGAAAGATGATTTATTCTGTGCAATAACCATGTTTGACAGTTGTTTATGAATTTGAATCAGGTTGATTTTTTCTGTTCACACATGCCGTTTTCAATCAAATTTTCTAACGCAGATTTGGTTTGTTTAAGTTGTTATCAAGTTTACAATTGAATAACTGACAAATGAAAATTTTGTGCATGTTTTTTTTTTTTAATGTTTTTGCAGAATTTCTGCCTCTCAGTAGAGAGAATGGTCTAGAGTCATGACAACGTGCAGCCAGTCCCAACTTCCCAGACATATTATGAACCATCACATATTATAACTGATCAGGATGGTCACACCATTCACGAGACAACACCTGGAAGCTGCTCACACGTTTTGCGTTTATCTGGTACTTGAAAAAAGATCCCAGGAACAAGTAAACCATGTCTGCTCGCATCATTTGGTAAACAGTTTTCACATTAAGGTTTAACATGTTCAAAGCCAAATCCAAGAACAAATAAATCTGAACTTGATAAGTTAACCATAACTGAAATCGAACATGCAACAGCGTTTCTACACATTTTGTAGAACATGTGTCTAAATACGTCTAGTTTGTGCTCAGTGTTTTTTTTTTTTCCTATCAACGTATCTGGTTCGTGCAGTATAGTTTCATCTGTTTTCCCCACTCCTGTGCTGTAATTTCGATCGGCAAGATGATACTCTGGTTTGACATGGAGCGCCTCAATTAGTTATCTGTCTGCATAAACTGTGTGGATGTCCTTGACACTGTGGATTCAATCTCGGCCTCGCTTTTCCAGCTTCTTACCTGCTTGTGCAGACTTCCCTCATGCAAAATAGATCGATAAGCGAACAACCGTAGATCACGTCTAGTCTGCTTGAAAGGCTTTGTTGCTCATACATGACAAATAGTGGAAAAAAAGAGTGAAATGTGAGACAAATAAAATATACAGAAATGAGAAGGGCCAGGATACAGATCATGGAGAATAAATCACATTCAAAACGAACAGAAGAAATCGTTCCTGAAAGAAATAAATCGGTTCATTTCAAAGGAAACAAACTCAAGTTAAAGTTGAATGCACCATGAGCACCGGAAAACATACATTTCAAAACATACCTCTCTCTCTCTCTCTCTCTCTCTCTCTCTCTCTCTCTCTCTCTCTCTCTCTCTCTCTCTCTCTCTCTCTCTCTCTCTGAACAGCTGAACAGCGATAACTAACTTATAGTTTGTTCTAAAGAAAGTCAGCAAAGTACACACTCCTGATCGATCGATCGATCGATCGATCGATATATAGATAGATAGAACGGGATAAAGCTATAGGTCAATGATTACTACAAAGTAGAGTATGGTTACCTGCTATTGTGCGTTCATTTTAAACTGAAGTATGTCACTCACTTTGTTCATAGCAGCAGTTACATAATAAAGTATTCATCCGCCAAAATACTAAACACAACTAGAAGTATTTACGTATATGAATCAGTGTGTGAAAAATGGCCAATTGGTTTCAGCCTTCCTAACCAGAATTTAGTATAACGTAAACTCCTGGATTATGTACGTGTGTTTGTCTTTGCGCGCGCGCGCGCGCGCACGCGTGTGTGTGTGTGTGTGTGTGTGTGTGTGTGTGTGTGTGTGTGTGTGTGTGTGTGTGCTATCTATGTGTGTATCTATCTATCTATCTATCTATCTATCTCTCTATCTATCTATCTATCATCTATCTATAGCTCTCTCTCTCTCTCTCTCTCTCTCTCTCTCTCTCTCCCCATCCACCCCCACCCACCCATCCATCCATCCATCTCTCTCTCTCTCTCTCTCTCTCTCTCTCTCTCTCTCTCTCTCTCTCTCTCTCTCTCTCTCTCTCTCTCTCTCTCTCTCTCTCATTCTGTCTTCTCATTATGTGCAGTGTTGAAATATTGCCGTCCTTCGATACTGTCTCTGATGTATGTGGGGATTTCTCGTTTGGGTCTCTCGTTGCTGCCGATGGATTCAGATAGCTGTGTGCGATACATTTTAAATGCACGGCAGTTTATTATGCTGTGATTTTCTAGATGAT
>JADBJO010034842.1:0-7500 GCA_016801955.1 Conus betulinus
CTAGTAACAGTTTATACTGACTGAGTCTGCATTGTCTCTCGTAGGCGTCTGTCAGGTCCTTGTCAAAGCAGCCATGCACTGCATCTTTTTATGAAATGAAGGACACTCAAAGGCCAGTGTCCAGGCCCTTCTATACAAAGGAAAACCGAAAGGCCAGAATGACTTCCATTGAACGCCATTCTCTCAAAGAAATCACACTCACTGAAGCGGAATTCCTGGCCTTCATGTTGTAACAGTATGTACTTTGTAATGCAGAAATCAATCAATGTGTCAGTCATGCAGTCATTTATTGTTGTTTCTCTTTCTCTCTGCCCTCGCCTCCCCCCCCCTCCCCCCCACCACCACCAACGAGTGAGTTTCATATTGATGTCTTCTATCACAGAAAATGTGTACAGGTTATTTCATGTGTCATCAAACCCACCGGAGCCTAACAGGGCTGAGTCTACAGAAAGAGAAATTCACATATGTGATCAGAATTGAAACCATGCCAGACTCTCCTAAAAGCCTGCCTTCTCCATACACGAGAAACATAATCAAAAATGTTTAATGTCACGGCCAAACCACTGAGTGTCGCTTTTTTTTTTTCCCTGTGAAAAGAAATCGAATGTTTATTTCAAAATGGCGAAAGAGGGGGAAAGTGTTTTCAGCTTGGAAGACCTGTGGGATATCCTGAGCACCCCGTTTGATTTATCAGTTTTTGTTTCCCCTCCTTTTCAGTGACCGTATGAATGTGTGCACGCGCTCATATAGCTTAAGATATATTATGATGTGTGTGTGTGTGTGTGTGTGTGTGTGTGTGTGTGCACGCGCGCGCGCGCAGCTGGCGACTTACGAGTTTCTGTTGCATCAATCCAGTCTGCGTTCACCATGGACATTCACAGCTCGTGTGAGGCAAGTGCATGTGCGACCTCCATTTTAACCCTCCATCGGCTAAGTGTGAACGGGTGATAGAGGGGAGTAACGCCCGTCCGCACAAGTCACCAACGGATGACGATCACAACTCGGGGGATTGAAATACTCTAGCACTTCAGCTGTTGGTAACTTTGGCACGACTGCTACATTCAAACTGGTGGTTCTCTGGTGGGTTACAAAAGACTGGCTGACCTGTTCCATGAGCCAAGAGAAGACACACCCGGAGGTGCGGGTGAGACCCAGAGAGGTACTGTCCTCAGCTGCTGAACAAACCAGCCGGGAGCAATCCTGCACCACCCTTGGAAGCCCACGCTGTGTTCACACAGGGTGCAGGCGCGCACAGGGCATTCCATTAAAACGTCAAGGGACGTCAAGGGAAATGCTGCCCTGGAAGAAGCCAATGTGTAATGACCACTGGACATGACACGACAGAACCTCCACGGGAGCGTTCCCCATGGGTGTACCAGCCCATATTTCATCACTTCAGATCCCACCGGCGAAAAACGCCACAGTCAAGCAACTGCCGTGTGCATCATGCAGCCTCACACCCGGCAAGACTGACGAAGACTGGCTGACCTATTCCGTGAGCCAAACAACTGCTAGTTACTAGAAGATTCGCATGAATCAAATCAAGAGGGATGGACCAGGGGCTTTGATTGCAACACCCTCCTCGAGTTCACGCCTTTCCCTGCCACTCTGCACTGGTGGAACGACACCTGACAGTTCAGCAGTTACCTGAGGAACAACGTTGATGAGGTGAAAGCCAGCTTCCAACCATGCAAACAGCCGCCCTCACTGCCAGGTATGATTATTTAGGGTCCTTTCAATTCTGACTAAAATGATGACGCCAAGGCCGTCTCATGTCATCTTAACGAACAGGCGACGTTGGAAAGGGGAGGTAAACAAAGTCCCCCCCCCCCTCCTCCCTCCCCTTCATGAGTTATTGATTATTGTGAAAAGAATTTTGGTCACATTTTGTTTCACTTTTTTTTTTCTTGCCCCTCATCCTTTTTTTTTTCTCCTTAATTTCAAATGTTCATCAGCAGTTCGTAGACTTAGTAAGTGTTGATGTTTCTCGGTAAAGTGCGCCGGTCAACGTGTGCTTAAACTAGCAATGTTCGGGAAGAAAAATTCTAAACGATGATGTGAACATACTCTGTGTTCTCATTCTTGAATATTGCTGATTTTCTTATTTTATAGTTTGATTCTCCACTAAATCTATGATTATTAGAATTGCTTTTATTCTTGCTTTTCCCTGGGGGTCTGGTATGATTGCTTTATAAATGTTTGCGGACAGAGCAAATTTCTGAAAACAGGCATATAGTTCATCTGACAGATTGAATTTGAACAGGTTGGTACTGTCTTCTGTGTCTGTCGGTCCTTCGTCAGCAATGTGTTTCGTCGCATTCCTCAATTAAGTACATTGTAAAAGGACACATGAACACAGTCTTAAAGGGTTAATAGGCTAAATATATGAACGTACAATAAACATGAGAAGTAATTATATACTTGTTCATATGATTACTGTATGGACTTAATGGCGCGTTTTTTTCTCCTTTTTCTGTCTGTTCTTCATGTTTGTGTAATAAGAGGAAATATTAAAAATAAATAAATAAGAATAAAAAATAGAAAAAAACATAAGTTGTGTGTGTGTGTGTGTGTGTGTGTGTGTGTGTGTGTGTGTGTGTGTTGCTCTGTACATGAAATAGCAAGTGACTGTATTTTTGATGTTTATGCATGATGCCCGGAGAACACTGCCACGCAAGCTCGCAGACGTACGTACAAGCCAGCAATTCTCTTGAAGATTCAGCACAGGGGACTGTACTCAGCCTTGAGTTGTGCGTTCCCAGTTACATTCCTTCATCATCGAGCCGTTTAGCCGAGAGGTGACCCAAAATCAGTACTTCAACAGAGAGTATGACATCATCAACACAGTTGACCACCAAGGCTTTACAAGTGGCATCTGTCTCTAAATGTCTCAGGCGCTGTGTGAGGCGCAGCGAAAGTGTATGTGATTGCGTGTGTACTGCTCTGATTCATGAGTTCTCTCCTTTTCGTTATCTTCGTCCACCACCACCCACCACCACCCCCAACCCCTTCCCTTTTCCCATCTTGGCTCTTTTTTTTTCTTCTAGTCTCTCCCTCCCTCTTTCTCTCACCCTGTCATCATGGGATTGTCAGTGGGTCAGTAGTGTGAGGGAAAAAAAGGGACGGTGAGCAATTCATAATGTTGCCCATAACTCTTTCATCTTTCACAAAATGAAATAAAGGAGGGAGTGTGAACAATTCATAATGTTACCCATAAATCTTTCATCTTTCAAAAAACGAAAGAAAGGAGGGAGTTTGAACAATTCATTAAAGGGGAAGGTCACCTATAACTCTTCTTTCATTTTTCAAAAAAAATAAAATAAAGGAGGGGAGGGTTCACAATCCATAAAAGGGAAGGTCAGCTATAACTCTTACATCTTCCCCCCCCCCCCCCCACCCCCCCACACACACACAATTCGTTGATTGTTTTTATCTTCGTCTGCGTGAAAGGCGAACAAATGGTTGAACTTTCCGTTACTTCCTTTTGTGGCCCGGTATCCTTGGCAAGTTACCGATGATGGAAATCCTGATCGTCCATCTTCTCTCCTTCCACCTCTCTCCACAATGAGTCTGGGATATGTCAGTCGCTGTGTGTGTGACATTACTGGGGGTTGTTTGGGATTTTTCTCCTCTGAGAGCTTTCTATCTTGGTGGATTCTTGCACAGGACGCAATGTCTGGCGGACTCCAGAGCAGGCACGGGGGGTCCCTTGTCCTGCGTCAGGTATGAAGACGTAATTATACCTCCACCCCCCCCCCCCCCCCATCCCTTTTCTTTCTTCTTCTTTCATTTTTAAACATTTTTTTTTTCTTTTTGCTATCCATGCCCATTTTCTGGGCTACCTCACTGGCATTGCACCCCCGCCGCTCATTCTGACCCTAGTCCACCACAGCCACAGTTCCGCCACCATGATACCCCGTTACTGCTTCGTGCCAGACACTTTTTTGTTTCTTTGTCTCCAGGGAATCACTTTCCTTTTTTTTTTGTCCGGCAAATGCTGGCTAAAGTTCCAGTCGAGTAGTTCGGTACGGCTAAAATTCATATCTTTGTGAAGAAAACGAATGCTGTTGCCCCAGAAATGTGATTCATTTCCACATTCTTGTCTGAAGAAATATACGCACAATTCGGCCGAAGTGTTGTCTACTTACGCAGAAGGAAGAAACAGAACGAAAAACAATATCTGGCACACAACAGAATCTACACGGGAAACGTCCCTATGGGTATAGTCTACCAGCCGTATTTTCTAACTGCAGAACCGACCGACAAAAAAGAAAGAAAAAAAACAAAAACAAAAAAACAAACAAACAAACAAACAAACAAAAAACCCGCCGCCACCACGCGAACTGCTGCGTGACGCATCCTTGCAGTCCCACTCATACTGCAGTCCTCTGTTCTTGCGGATGTTTTTCCCTCCACTTTCAGCCTCTCTGTCTGCACATTACACTCTCGCCCCTCCCTCTCATCCTCGCTCTCCTCCCTCTCACTCTGATCCCCATTCTTTTCCTCACTCATACACACACTTTCTCTGCTACGCTGATCAGGCACAGTAAGATCACGAGCAGGGTCTCCTCGTTTGTGTCCCGTCTTCTTACATGTCCTGCACACCACATCATTCACGCATCCCGATGCGTGGTGATTATCGTCCAGACAGCTGGAACACACACCACTGGCCTTTTCACAAGTTTCTGCTCTTTATGGTAGATTCTGGCTGTGGAAAAGCGGACTTTAAGTGTTTTCCCTTCGGGGGAACAGACGGAACTGTTCTAAGAACAAATCGTCGTCCGGTGAGAAATCGTGTCAGTTTATTATCGTTGTCCCTCGCTCTTTCGCGTTTCAAAGTGTAGCGAAGTTCGCACCCCGCTTTGAGAAGGGCGTTGCTCAATTTCGCTGTCAGCCACAGAAATGGGAACATTGTCAATACAGACTTTAGTAGCAGGTTTCTCTTCTCCTGTCTGGTCTCTCACGACCTAAGGGTTAGTGTTTACTACCTGTAGCACAATACCTCTGAGGCGAATACCTTGCACAAGTAGTATGGACCTCCCCCGTCAGTGGCCGGGTAGACTCTCCACAACCCTCCAATCTGCTGCGCCCCAGCAACTGACCCTTGTCCGGCGGTGCGTTCTGCAGCCAAGCAGATCTCCAGAGCAGTGGCTGGGCGGTTACTCGCAGTGTCAGGAATGTCTCTTGATTTTATGAAGACAGGTCGAATGCTTGCGGCCATATCCACAAATCGAAAGCGAAAAAAAAAGAAAAAAAGAAAAAACGAAAAAGAAACAAAAAACAAAAAAGTAAATCGGAAGACGTATAGCGTACTGATTGAAAAAGATTTCGCGACGGCTACAGTCCGAAAACAAAAGAACGGCAGGGCAGGGAAAAAGCTGTATTAGAAGACAGCTCACACTCGGTTTGGTCAGAGCGGAAGTAGCACACGTCCGTTCGGCGCGGCTGTCTCACACCGAATCCGAAACAGTTCCTTAGAGGGCATTAATTAAAGTTCCAATTCCTCATTGCACAACCCCAGTTCATATCAAAATGAAACAAATGGCCGACAACACAACACTTTTTTTTCTGAAAAACAGAACAGATATGCTTACAGCTTTAGAAATACTAACCGAGTTCGAAAGAATTTCTGGCCTTAGATTAAATACACAAAAAAAAAAACCCTAATGAATGAATGAAGCCCTTGAATGGATGAAACCGGACATTCGCAATTTGGTTGAGGAAATTTGAGCCAAACAGTCAAAGACGCATCCTTTAGATGGATGACATTCGACTTGTTTGTCTAATCTTCCCATGTAAGCCCATAGAACTTCAACACCTACGGGCAGAACTTTGATCATCTTTGATGGGGTGCACTCTTTAGGGAGCATGGCAACGGAGAGAGGAGGAGGGGGTAAGGGAGCGGAGGAGAGGGAGTGAGGTGATGTTCTGCATGCTTGTTTGGAAACAGACACCACTGAACACCACTGAATTCGCTTGGAAGCACTGGAGGGCTTTTCTCGTGGGCTGGCTGTTGGTCATTTGACATCGACTGCTTCCTACAAATAAGATTCAGCTAACCCAGTACTCTTATCTTTTTAATCAAATGTCTTGGTACTAAACCACGAATGCCGTCGCTGCAGGCCGTAAAGTTAGCGCCGTAGTAGAATGATGCCCACAAAACCAAGTTCTTCTCAGACCAGAGCCAGAATGCAGTCACCACCCGAATCTCATCAAATCATCGTGATCATCATCATCGCCATGATCATCATTATCATCATCATATGGTTGTTTTTGTTGTTGCTGTTGTTGTTGTTGTTGTTGATGATGATGATCTTCTTCTTCTTCTTTTTTTCTTCTTTTTTTTTTCTTCTTCTTCTTCTTCTCATCATCGTCATCATCTTCATCGTCTTGTTCTTGTTCTTGTTCTCTTGTTCTTTTGTTCTCGTTCTCGTTGTTGTTGTTGTTGTTGTTGTTCTTCTTCTTCTTCTTCTTCTTCTTGTTCTTCTTCCTCTTCATCATTATCATCATCATCATCATCATCTTGTTCTTGTTCTTGATCTTCTTCTTCTTCTTTAACTGTGTGGGGGATTCACTGTGGCGCCGCACTGAAGTTAGGTCAACGGGTTACGGTTCTGTCCATGCTTGGGTTTCCCCAAACATTTTCCTGTCCATTCTGCAACGTTGTAAAAACCAGTCCATCGATTTTCCATTGTTTGTCTGTTTGTTTCGCGTCTCCTTCATCTCCCTCTGTCAGCAATTCCTTGGAGGTTTGTTTTTTGCAAGGCCACTGGATCTTGTTAATGGTCATCCCAACGAAGTTTACTCAACAGATGTCGGCAGATCTTCATCTGCTACGAAGTGCTGCTTGATGGTCTAATGCACTTGTTCATCAGTGATTATGATCAGTACAGCTGTTGTTCAGTATCTTGTGAGGACACCGCAATTCCATGGCCTGGATTATTCACCCTTGCAGATCCGCTGCCTAGATCTGGTATGGATACAACAAGATGAAGGGAACCGACGACACACAGGAGTCTGATCTTGGACATGGCATTGTCTTCCGCACAGGTTTCAGTTTGGATGGTGCTGATATCGTCTGCGCTACCTTCGAGAGGTTTGTTAGTCACTGTTAACTCTCAAAAGTTTTTTTTTTTTTTGGTGCGATTTTTGCATTTTGCATGACGGATGATTTTGTTCGTAACATTCTGCGCCTTATTTCTGAAATACTAATATTTTTGTGATGAAGGTGTCTATTTCGGGTTTTTTTAAGGCGATAGATTGCTTCAGATAACAAAAAAAATGTTTTAAATACCATAATTCCGGGAAGAAAAACCGTTGATCACCGGTAATCGAAATTCAAGGGAAAGAACTGTTAAGGTGATCGATCCCAGGTCAATGAGCTGTTAAACAGTACCTCGCTTCTGTCCAAACACGCTGCGCGCGCACCGAATATAAAGACTTGTATCTCAAACGACTTGAAACTAAGTTTCCATCCTCCTCAGACCGTTGGCCCAGCAA